>JALPQI010004692.1:0-71965 GCA_025490895.1 Thaumatotibia leucotreta
ACGACCGAAATAAGTAATCAATTGCGACTGACACACTGAGCAACAGAGTTCTAATTGGCATCGATTGTTTACATAAGTCATTTCAGAATTAAAATGTGTGATACCATATGCACCTAAGGGTTAACACAACAATCACAAATCACGATGGCGTCAATTATGTTATGCAAGTTAGTAATTAAATTATAGTTTGTAATCTGTCCAACAACCTTTGGCAGTAGAAAACGGAGTCATATTAAAAAAAAAATAGGCTTGTACTGTTGATCGCTCATAGGAAATTAGAATTGGTTGCCTTTTTTCCATTGGCAAAAGTCGTTACACAAAATTTTACTACGTAACACAAACATTATGACGTTAAATATTGTTTTCATTACATGCCTTCAACTATGTACAGTCGGGTTCAAAATTGCATGGACAGTTTATGAATGAATTCATTCATAAATCGTTCATGCAATTCTGAACGCCACTGTACATACAATCGACCCTTAAGAAAGTTTTACCGTAATATAAAAAAAAGTATTTCGGACTATAACAATTTTATCAGCAGTTAATCTCACATCCAATTAATACACGGCAAGTAACAAACCAAATGTTTCATAAGCCCGAATTTAATAATTTTTACGGTAGGCGAACATCAGAGTACATAATACCAGACCTAATAAACAAGTTACCTAAAGAATTAAAAGGTAAAATTACACCTTCGAACTTAGCAAGCATACTTAAAACCGACATGCTTAAACAAATTAAAAATTACAATTACTGATTATTTATTTTTTCCGAGCCGCCTGTATCATGTGCTTGCCGACCGACCGGTTATTGTTCGACGGCCGGCCGGCGCGCGATAACAGAAAGATGTAATCAGTGCTGCAGTGATCTAGTTTGATGTACCTAATTATTTTTGCAATCATAATTGTTACCTATTACCAATATTTTGTACTGCATGTTTTATAAGACTATAAGTTAAGTACCTACTGCGGAATGAGGTATCGAGACAAACCAATGTGGTTTTACGATACTATCATAAAAATTGTATGTAGTTAGTATTATATCCTAATAAATAAATAAATAAAATAAATAAATCATGCTATGCATCACCCAGAGTTGGGCAAAAAGTAATATGATTACTTATATAATGTCAGCCTCCGTAGCCTAGTCGGTAGTGACCCTGCCTACGAAGCAGGAGGTTCCGGGTTCGAATCCCGGCGAGGGCATTCTTTGTGTATTTATTTATCACAAATGTTTGTTCCTTGGTCGTGGCTGTGTATAGTGTGTATGTATCTAAGTACCTATACGTATCTATCTATTATATATATCGTCGCCTGGTACCCACATCACAAGCCTTAATTGAGCTTACCGTGGGACTAGGTTGATTTGTGTAACATGTCCCAAGATATTTATTTATTTATTTATTTATTTTATATAAATTACATTTGTATGTGTACTTTGTAATAAATATTACAAAATTTGTAGTAATCGGAAGGAGTAATCATATTACTTTTTGCCCAACTCTGGATCACCTTCGCACTTGCATGCTCGTTAGAACGGACGGCAACGACGACAAACGATAAACACGGGAACATCATACTGCGATGTAAGCGCCGTTTATATCTGACAGTTTGAATTGAACTATAGGTACCTACCTATAGATGAAAAATAAATTGATCTTTATAATTCTCAACCATATTTGGCAGACGAGCATAAAGGAGCACTATGTCAAATGTTTTTGGAATGAACTGTACGATACCCGGAGTCTACATAGATGCAATTATGTTTTCAAAGTAAATAAGCAAATAAAATGTGCGCATAAATAAAAAAAAAACAGTAAAAAAACGACCATCTCGTTCTAAAAATAGGAGTGCAAGAATGTGTAACATGTCGCGATAAATGACAAAAACGCAGCATCATCACCGGTTACCAACAGTTATAAATATAATTTAAAAGATACCAAAATTGCATCCAATAATCAATCAGAAGCCCTGTCGGTAGTTCCGGCCACACTTTTTTGTCTTCCACTGTAAAAGGACTTACGGATGGCAGCAATTTATGGCATTTAGACTTTTTAGGTTTCACAGTTGAAATACCTGATTGGTGATGCCGGAAACCGCATTGGATGCGTCAGTTTTGCGGTTTGTGGATCGATAGTTTACAATTATTACAATCATTCGAATATTTTGTTACAAAGCCACGATTTATATAGGCGGGTCAAACTTTTCGTTGTGTTGTTTCATACCACTCTGTCACGCTTTTGGTCGCTGTTTCCACTCAGTATATCAAAAAATCCGGTGCCATTGTATTCCTTTTTCACGCTAGATTTTAATCCATACATGAGAAATTGAAAACAAAACATCATCTCATACAAAAATAACAACTCCGTCACGTTTTTTAGGGACACAAAATAAGACAACGAAAAGAATTTTGACCCAGGCGCCTGTTCTATTGTTACACATTACGTATATGAGAAGTAAGTATTTACGAGAATATTCTCTGTTCCTAAAAGAGACACGGCAATACTGGCCCGGCGGTGATAGCTGATAGCTGTACGAGTATCGTCGTGTCTCTTTTATTTACACGGGAGTGCGTATCTTTTGTTCGTGTTTATAGCCGACAGTTCATAGCTTAGGCACTGGTCTCACTGCGAGCTACTAAGCTATGAACTATCGGCTATAAACACGAACAAAAGATATGCAGGCGAATACTCGCCCAGCTATCAGCTATCACCGCCGAACGAGTATCGCCGTGTCTCTTTTATTTATACGGGATTGTGTATGTTTTGTTCGTGTTTGTAGCCGATAGTTCATAGCTTAGTAGCTCGCGGTGAGACCAGTGCCTTAGTAGCTCGCGGCGAGACCAGTGCCTTAGTCTTAGATGAATGTTAGGTCCAAGAACAAAACGCCGTTACTTGTGAGTAACGGCGCTTAGATAGATAATTATCTTATCTTATTGGTGGGGCCCTTGCGGATACACTTCGACCCGTTGGGATGTTTTGTGTAATTACCCCCTATTTCGCCTACCCCAATTGATTGTTTTATGATTGTTATATACATTTAAACTCAATAATGTTTGAGGACGGACCCTAGTGGCAGCGTTTCAACCTCCTTCGGTTCCAGATAGCCGGAACCGAAGTCTTTCATCCTTTGTCTGGCGAGTGCATGACATTCGCACATCAAGTGTTTCACTGTCTCTTCCTCCTCACCACAGATTCTACAGTCTGTGCTGTCAGAAAGACCCATTTTGGCCAAAAGAGTTTGGAAATAAACAATAAACAAAATAAGAAGCACACTCTAAGGTAGCTAATCGGACTCTGCACGAATTCTTAAAACGGTTTGACCCTTAATAGGGCATCAGTCACACCAAAATTTCATTGGCTTTGACATGTTTCAGTGACAGAATAAGTTTAAAAATTAGGTGGTAAATATATTACCATTGCCCTATTAAGGGTCACATAGCTGTCATATGTCCTAGCTATAAAATGACATAATTATTTCAAAATCTCACCTTTAGACCCTACCGCCCAAGCGGCGACAGGGGTAACACAGCTCGCCCATTCACTTGGCCTGGAGGGTCCATAGAATCCATCCTGATTTGACCACTCATTCCATATATGCTTATCAGGGTCCTCAGCACACTCGTAAAGGACCATATGATGTACAGGGGAGAGGGTATTTTTCTCGAGTACCGGCACGCCTTCTCTGATTGGTCGGCTGTCTATTAAAGGCTGGTAGCCAACGATGTGGTGCTTCGATGGGAGTTCTGGGGCTTTGAAGATCTTACACCAGAACAGAGTCGCCATGTTGTGGGGTATTGTGAGCTGGAATTAGAAAAAATGGAAAATAAAAATTTAAACTTTGAATAAGATATCATAGAAAGAGAAATGAATAACCGAATCGAATAACAAATGAAGGCACCGTGTGTTGCCGTGTCTACAACGCAAGAAACACTTAACGCAATTATTCTACTGCGGGAAACCAAACTGCACATTAAAAGAAAAAAAAACAATTTGGGTTACTGTTCTCTCTGCCTATGCCTCAAATAACTAAGCTCATATCCTAACTATAATTATTTAATTATGTGCATTAGTCGAGATCTTTGCGAGTAGGTCACATTGTGTATTAGTCGAGATCTTTGCGAGTAGATCACATTGACGTTTTAAAAAGGGTTAAACATCTATGCGGATTGTTGAAACCATAGATTTTTACACGGCAAAATTTAAGGCAGTTATTCCCGGGTTACAAGAATATGAAGCAAAATTCATTTATTATGGTTTGAGGTTTTGCTTTGAAGTGGGTATTTAATGTGCAAATAAGAACATGCTTTATTTCCTATTTATTTGTTTCCTCATAACAAGTCAACAAAATAAGTCATGTGAGTAATATAGGTCGGTGAACTTTGGAGACGATACGATCTCGTGAATATTAAAATAAAACAAACTTTGCAAAATAATAGAGTTTGTTTGAAAAAAAGGCACGTGAGTAACACGTAGCGGCTTCTGCTTAGTTAGGAGTCGTTTATGAATGAAGGGCATAATTTACGGAGGTACCACTACTAACTAGTTACAAACATCATCACATCACATCCTATCTCAGTCCACTGCTGGACGTAGGCCTGTTAACTGTGCGTATAGACGCACTAGTTGATAATGGGCAAGCTAAGGCACTAAGATGACGTTGCTGCCCATCATCAATCTTCTATCAAATAATGGTCAGTCACTTCAATCCCTTACTCGACTCGTACGACTCCCGCGGGAAGAGTTGGGGTGGTGACAACTGTATTCTTCTTACCGTCACCGGCTGAATAGACACACAAAAATATACTTACATTGTTTATCCTCACATCCCAATGCTTCAACGGTATGGTCTCCGGCTTAGACATAGGCAATAGAAGTCTGAGAGGCCTGGAACCGCTCTTCACGTGTCTTGGCAGTTGACCATCTTCCTCAATATAGCTCCTATTCTCTATTTCCATTTATGTGGTATGTTTGACAATAAAATAAACCATGAAATAAAGAAAACGTCTTAATTTGTACCTACTCAATATTTCAGTATAGTTACCAAGATCGTCAAGTAGACCTTATTATTATTCATCAATCCTGACGCGCAATGACAACAAAAAACTTCTAAATTATGACTATCCTAATTAACGAATGTGTGATTAATGAACTTGATGACATTATGAATATTTCTAACTACATAATTACATTAATTACGAATGAAATATCTTCGACTTTTACATCCTAGTAAAACAATGTTTAATGTTAGCACCGGTATCAATATGAAATAAAACGTGGAAGATTCTTTAGGATGTATGATTTTAAATGGTTTTAACTTTTTAAACTAGACTAAGATAGGTCGACGATACGTCATCGCGTGCCTTCTATAAGGCCACAGGCCCGTTTCTCAAAAGTTTGTAACTTGTAAATCTTGTAATACAAGTGAAAGTCTGTTTTTAACATCATTAATAAGATAAGAACTTCCGCTTGTAATACAAGTTACAAGTTTTCGCGAAATAGGCCCCACGTCTCAACAGAATAGTGTGGAAAATGTGACCATATTTGCCTGCAATACGGGCACATGTTTCATAAAATTACATAGGTATTGAAATGAGGCCGTACAGCAGGCACGCGATGACATTACTTTAAAATACCTATCTCTAGATCGACTAAGCGATGATTTTGGCCTATTTTGCACGTATGCATGATATAGTATTGTATGAAAAGCTAATTCGACCCTGCCATAGAAACTCCAAAGTATACCTAGTAAATAATTTGAAATGATAGGATAATTTAGACTAAAATTCTATTCGTCGCAACGCAAGGGAGACAAACGCGTAGCCAGATCGCCTGATGTTAACTTAAGTAATAAAATTATTGTAGCCTATATTCACTGCAAACATTTGTATGATCACAAGTGAAAAGCCTACCTTTCATATGAAAGTACCTTATTTTGTTGTCAAAAGGAAACCTTTATTACGCTTTCTTATGCTCTAGAAATACTACTTAATACACACAATAGAAAATTCTACTCTCGAAACGTTTTTGCATTAGCAAAATGTATCGCAAAATTTATCCACCAGTCCTGATTGATAAAGCAATTCTGGTCTCAGACAAAGTGAATCTTCGTAAACGATGAGCCCTCTGATTTGCATTCGGATCATGATTTACTATCTATGTAGGTACGGTTGGCTCTAGTAATATGTAAACAATTTTGATCCTTATTCCTTTAACATACGTTCCGAAATGTATACATATTATTAGACGTGACTGTACATACAACAGGGGGGGCGGGCTAATGACTCTTTCCTTTAATTTGGTTTGCTCAACATTTGTTATTCATAGAGGAAACTGTAATAAAATACGTATCTAGCAATGCACTGAAAAGAAGTTTCTACAATTGGGAATGTTTTCTGGTTCAAAAATCGTCTTCTGGAAAATTCTTGGTATTGTTCTTCGCACATTTATTTATTTATTTAATATTTATAAAAAAATATTACACTAAGGCACTAGTCTCACCGCGAGCTACTAAGCTATGAACTATTGGCTATAAACACGAACAAAAGATAAGCACTTCCGTTTAAAAGAAAGAGACACGGCGATACTCGCCCAGCTATCACCGCCGGGCGAGTATCGCCGTGTCTCCTTTTTTAACGAGTGTAGCTCGTGGTGAGACCAGTGCCTAAGAAATCTTAATAGCAACAAAAAAGAAAAAATTGAAGTACAAAAGTCGAACTTAATGCTATAGGGCATTCACTACCAGTTAACCTTTAGGTGAAGCAGAGAGGTTGTGAGCGGTAGTGTGTGGTCATCATCATTCTATCACCTTAAATTTATTTACATTATGCGATTATTAAACGGTAAACTTGGAACCACAATGAACGGTTATTTTTCCGCGCAATTTTTGTACAATATTTAACCAATGGCATTCCTTTTTGAGTGGGTAAAGTGCGTTTGACATCAAAAGAGCGAGATTGGATGAGGGAGTAACTTTTAGGTAAATAATGTATCACTACTGTCAACTACAATATTTTATGATACGTTTGTACATAAAATTAATGATAGCAGTATCTACTGCCACAAAAAAGAGTCACCATATTGTGTTAAGGTAATTTGGGGCTCAATTCCCAACGCAACTTATCGGCTTGTTAAGTTAGGAGGACATTTGTAATTGATAACAATAAGGGGGAAAGTGTCTATCGCGAATGTTATATCCAGATATATATGTTAGATCGGAAAAATGTGCGTCATTGTTCGCAATAATATGGACATGACTCCTAACTTGATTGAATAATTAATCATTTAATTATGGGTGTAAGGGGATTCGAATTCCATCTCACGAATCCCAAGCCAACCTCCCCTGCTCGTGGTCACCCTGCTGAATAACGAACGAGGCTCTGGCGACCCACCAACCCGCACTTGGACCAGCGTGGTGGGTTTATGGTCCATACCCCCCTCATGATAGTACACTCCCCGATACGGCCCCGAGTGCCCGGCAAAAGGGGTGCTAAGAATCCCCGGGCGGCGATCTCCCACAAACTAAATTTAACGACCAATGCACGAAAAATGGACTCCGATATGCTTCATGTCTTGACCTACAACGTCCGCACTTTAATGAAGGATGAGCGTCTCATAGAGCTAGAACACGCTTTAAAAGAAATTAAATGGGACGTAATGGGTCTATCAGAGGTTCGACGAGAAGGCGAACTAACAGTAGAGCGCGATGATAATATATTCTACCACTTTGGAACAGCCGGCGGTCTGTACGGGGTAGGCTTTCTCGTGAAAAGGAAGTGGAAGGATAACATTATCGAATTCTTGGGTTATTCCGACAGGGTAGCAGTGTTGAGATTGAGTATATCCCAAAATCATACCTTAACTCTAATTCAGGCTTACGCACCAACGTCTTCACATAGCGACGATGAGATCGAAGAATTTTATGACCTCCTGAACAAAGCTTGTGATGAAAACCGAGGAACTTGGACCATGTTGCTCGGAGATTTTAACGCAAAGGTCGGAGTAAGGGCTGAATTGGATAATACCAACATACTCGGACCACATGGACTTGGTACCAGAAACGAACGCGGTGCTCGACTTATCCAATTCGCCTTCGGACAAAGCATGAGCATAAGTAACACCTTCTTCCTGAAAAAGCCTCAACGTCGCTGGACGTGGATTTCGCCACGTGGAGATACTAGGAATGAAATTGACTATATCCTTTCATCCAGCCAAAGTCTGATAACTGACGTATCAACCATCAACAAATTCAAATTTAGTTCCGACCACAGACCCATTAGAGTAAAAATAAAATTTAACCTTAAAATCCATCGTAAACAGTTATTCCTAAAAAGCATAAAACGTCTAAACAAAGACACCCTGATATCAAACCATGACCAATTCAACCTAGAGTTACGAAATAGCTTTGACGCATTAAGCAGGGACAACACCACTTCAGATATTCAAATCATGTACGATAATATTATAAATAGTATAAAAACCGCTAGCAGCAAAATTAAATCAACCCGAAAAAATAACACTAAACTCACAAAAGACACATTACAGTTAATCGAAGACCGAGAATATTATAAACATAACAGAAACCAATACAACATAATAGATAAACAGGTGAAGAGAAGTATAAGATGGGACGTACGTAAATTCAACACGAAACTTGTCGAAATAGCACTAACCACACATTCATCTCTCCGTACGGCCAAGCAAGGCATAGACAAAAACAAAACCTGGATAACCAGTCTTCGAGATACTGACGGGAAAAAATGCAGCAGCAGGGCCCAAGTAATAGATATTTGTACCAAATACTATACCCAGTTATATTCCTCCGACTCCACACACTTACCATTCAGTAATAGTGACTCCTGCAACCCCTTAACCATCCCCCCGATAACTGGTTTTGAAGTTAACGCCGCTCTTAAAACCATGAAGTATCAAAAGAGCCCCGGGGAAGATGGTGTCACAACTGAAGCACTTAAAATAGGGAAAACAACCTTGTTGCCACATCTAACAAACTTTTTCAATTCTATTTTACACAGCCGCAAAATTCCTCCTAATCTATGCCACTCAAATATTATACTTTTACATAAAAAAGGCGATAAAGCAGACATTAATAACTACAGACCCATCAGTTTAACCTCGCATATCTACAAACTATTTATTAAGATAATAGAAAATAGAATCGCCCCACTGCTGGACAAACATCAGCCACCCGAGCAAGCTGGTTTTCGCCCTAGTTTCTCCACAACTGACCACCTCCACACTTTAAACCAATTAATAGAGAAGTCCAACGAGTTCAATGTGCCTCTGTACCTTGCTTTTGTCGACTATAGCAAGGCATTTGATAGCGTCAAACACACAGCTATACTTTCCGCCATGCAGAATCAGGGTATAGATTCAAGGTATGTTGAACTCGTTGGAACAATTTACAATAGCAGTACGGCCAACATTAAGTTGCATACACCAGGTCCTACATTCAAAATAGAAAAAGGCGTTAAGCAGGGCGACCCGCTGTCTCCTAAATTGTTCACCAGTTGCCTTGAAGAAATATTCAAAAAGCTGGCGGTCTCGTGGGAGGGGTTGGGCATTGTCATCGGTGATAAAAGGTTAACAAACCTGCGCTTTGCCGATGACATTGTCCTATTCTCCCATACGGCATCTCAATTACAGAAAATGCTACTAGATCTCAGCATCGTAAGCCTTGAGGTTGGACTCACAATGAATCGAACAAAAACTCAGTTAATGACCAATAGAACGAAACGTAGGGTCACGGTAGACGGACAGGATATACAATATGTCGATGAGTACATATACTTGGGCCAGATAGCTTCTTTCGAAAACAGGCAGACCGCGGAAGTCAACAGACGTGTCGATAATGCCTGGAAGAGCTTCTGGTCCATGAAAGCGCTGTTGAAGGGTGACCTTCCACTGTGTCTCAAGCGCAAACTCATTGACATGTGTATCTTGCCCGTCCTAACCTACGGCGCACAAACCTGGTCATTAACTGAAGCTCTCAAGTCAAAACTCAAGGTTTGCCAGAGGGCGATGGAGCGCAGCATACTTGGTGTTCGTAGAACTGATCGAATCAGAAACACGGAACTGCGCTCCAGAACCGGAATTGTAGATGTAGGTGTCAAGACCGCTAAGCTTAAGTGGGACTGGGCCGGGCATGTTTGCCGTATGCACCCGGCAAGGTGGGCCAAAATGGTTTCAGACTGGGACCCACGGGAAACCTTCGATGGTGCTGGCCGGGGCATTGGCAGACCGAGAAGGAGATGGCGGGACGACCTGGACGCGTTTTATCCGAATTGGCGGGAGAAATGTGACGACCGGGCCGAATGGAGGAAAAGAGGGGAGGCCTTTGCCCAGCAGTGGGACACTAAACCAGGCTGGTAAAAAAAAAAAAAAAAAAAAAAATTATTTTCAGAAAATTACATATTTGACACCGGTAACTATGAAAACCTTTTTAAATAGTCACATTTTCTTCGAAATCAAATTTCAAAAAAGTATTCGTTTGATTATTCATTTAATCAATTTTGAAGTCATGTCCATATTATTGCAAACAATGACGCATATTTGTCCGATCCCTGGTTAAATCATACATTTCGAGCTTCAGTCCGTCACGCATCAGTCATCATTCATCGCATCGGCTTGACAAAGACATTTAGACTATTATCGAAGTTTGTTAGCAGGTATTCATGCAAAATAAAAGAATTTAAGTATTCGTCTACAAAAAAAGCTATGCAGAAGACCGCAAAACCTGTGGTCTTACCGCTAATTACGAAATACGCAAAAATCGTCGAAATTTCTCCAACGAAGGCGTCATTAGAGTGACAGGTACAAATTACTACAAATCCCCGAAATTTACGAACTTTGGTGTTCGTCTAGCAGGCCAGGCGTCTACTCCACTGACGACTTCGACAAGGGCCTTGCTATTAAATTATTATGGCGACGAAAATACTTACACCAATAACAAAATCCTGTACGTCACACGTGTCCAGCATTCTCCTGAACTCGACCGTGGTGTGGGTGTCATTCTGGTATCCCGATATCAGCTCAATGTTCTGTACCTCGTCCGCTACCGTTCGGTCTTCAAAAGTCAGCCCGTGGCAATCCTGAAAAGATACATGAAATTAGTATATTAAGGCACCACCATAAAAGGAATGGAAAGTAGGCAAAGAAAATAATCCTTAAACCATCCTTGCCAAAGATAAGTGTTAGCGACACGACGTCGCGACCAATGAACGCTTAGGAATAAGATAAATCATGTAAATAAATGATCCTCACGTAATTAACTTAGATATAAGTAATCAGTAACGTATAAGTAATTTCATGAACGCAAAATGTATGAACAGAACCTAGAAGTATAAGATCGTCGTCTATTGGCTAATATTGTCTGCCTGAACTTACCGTATAAGATTTAGAATGTCGCATTTTGTACTATGTATGAACCATTTGATACCTCGCCAGAACCTAATTAACGTAAGAAATGTAACTGTATAACCCGTTAAATATAGGTCAGTTACCTATTCAAATGATGCAATGGACCCTTGGGTCAATAACCCAACGCAATGTTTAAAATAAAGGTTTTAACCCAAAACATTGCAGGTAAACTGAGAACAATAGAGAGAGCCGAACGTCTATTGTTTAGAATGTAAGCAATTCCGCATGTGTTTTTGTTGTAAACGTTGGATAACCACGTGTAGGATTTGTTTACAAACAATGAATGTAAACATTACGGCATGGATTGATTAAAATTAGGTAAATGTATTTAGAACTTAGCGAAAGTAGGCTAGTATAAATCGAACAATGTGAAGTCCACCAATCAGCGCGCAGCATTTTCGGACCAGTAGAATTAGTGAGCGAAACAGACTTAGATTTCATGAAACAGAAATAAGCTGCTTTTTGATTGGTCGACATGTTTTGACGATTGGCTGAAAATCACAGCCAGTGATGTATATATACGCGACGCATTTTGTATGGAGCAGTGTCAAGCTGACCTCCACCAAGAGAGGAACAATAAAAGGAAGAAAAATGGATCCTGCCTATTAATCAGAAAAAGCCCTCCTGCCGTTCCAGCCCTCCTCATCAGTAGACCGGCCCACGTGTATCCGAGCTCTGCCAACTGGAGTTGTCGGCAGGCAATGCTGGGTACGCTGTACTCAACATTTTTGGTCCTTCGAGCGTCGGATAGCGAACCAGTCCGAACCGTCGCGAGCAACGTCAACCACTTCGGACCGAACTACGGATGGTTGACTCAGCGGATACACGCAGCGACCGATCTACTGAAACTCCGCATCGTGTTCCCGGACCCCTCAGACTGAACCTGAGACATCGGCTGCGTGCACGAACCCGGAACCTTAGCACCGCAGCGATGACGGGAAGAAGAGGAATCACGACGAGATCAATGTCGTCGATTCACGACGATGAAGAACGAAGACGCTTTCTAGCGGCTGGAGCGGAGGCCGCCGAAATGAAGCGAGCCAGAGCCGCGCGCACCGAGGACGAACTCAGTACTGACGGCAGTGAGGGCGGTGACGCACGTGGGCATATGGAGGGGAGCGAGCCATTAGCCCCGCCCACATCGCAACCGGCCGACGGGGGAACGCTTACACTCGAGCGAGCGCTAGATCATGCGCGCACAGCTAGTCGCTCGGCGCCCGCGGCGCCGGACACACGTGCCGCAAGCGCTATAGCGCCAACGAGCGCGCCGAACGACGACTCCGTACGAACTTATACGGAGCGGGAACTTCGCGAGGATGATCGAACAAGACAAGTATCCTTCGCACCACACCGAACAATAGAACCATGGAACAAAGGCATTGAACTTATGCAACAATTACGAGGAAAACAAAGAAGACTTCTAAGCGAAGCGGAAGCATTGAACAAAAAACTCGAAGCGTTGCGGCTGGGGATCGAGGCCGCGGAACCTGAGGCGCTTACGAGGAATTATGAACCAGAGGATTGGGCGTACGAGACACGCGAGCCGGCATCGAAACGTCGAGCACCGAACCCTGAACCACGCTCGATGTTCGAGACTCCGAGAACGAGGAGGCCTGCTGAGCGATCGCCGAGCCCCGAACTAGAGAGGACCCGCGAACGGAAAAGGTCACTCTCGCCTGAACCCGAGCGAGCCTATGAACGTGAAAGGCCGTTCACCCCCGAACCGAAGACCTCCGCGAGAAGGAGGCAACAGTACTCGCGTTCGCCGAGTCCGGATGCGAGAACTCCAAGAACGCACATCTCGACACAGGAGAGCATCGCCGCCAGTATGTTCGAGATATTTGAAAAAATGCAGAGGGCTGCGAGACCTGCACCGAAAGAAATATACGAATTACCTGCTTTCTATGGTAATGTCAGCGAGTGGCGCAGTTTTTATAACACATACAACGAGACAGCGACGAGATACAAGTTTACCGAGTACGAGAACGTGGCGAGACTGCGAGTGGCGCTGAAAGGAGAAGCCAAGGCTTGCGTCCAGCACGTCCTGGCTACAGCTACTCGTCCAGACCTCATCATGCGCATATTGAAGAAACAGTACGGACGGAGCGAAGTACTACTCGACCAAGCACTAGAAGACTTACGTCGGCTGCCTACCGTCGGGCCGACAGCGCATGATTTAAATAACTTCGCTATCAAGATCGCAAACATAGTATCTACAGTGATGGATATCGACCGCCGCCACTACGCTGATAATCCTATGTTAATAAGGGAAATCACCGACCGCCTGAGCCCCCATCTACGAAGCCGATGGTGTGACTACGCCCGTGCACACCGCTACTCAGACGAAGCTGAAATAATCCAGCTGTCGGACTTCCTGATGTACGAGAGCGAGCAGGAAATGAAATACTCGCACGCCAGAGCCCCTCTAACATCGCGACGGGACTGCTACCGCGACATCGAACGCCGTGTCAGCGCAGGCGCGGTATGAGCGCAACACGAACCGACCGGTTGCCCGCCCTGCTCTGTCCCAGTCGCGCTCGTCGCAGCCGTTGCCCTCGAAAGTGGTATACACCACGAACGCCACTACGAAGAACCCGCGTGCAATCTGCTTATATTGCGGAGGAACCCACGGAACGACAGATTGCCGCAAATTAGCTGCCCAACCCGTCGGAGCGAGATGGGATTGGGCGCGACTGAACAGGGTGTGTTTTCGCTGCCTCAACGACAAACATCAGCGCCAGTACTGCCGAGCGAAGAGATGCGACGTACCAGGCTGTCCGCATCCCCATCATCGCTTGCTACACGCGGATAAGCAAGAAGTACAGACCGAAGCCGCAGTACATCTCACTACGACCGCGCCGGTGTACTCTATAGGAGAGAGGACAGGCCACGCCCCCACCACGCGCGCGCCGCGCGCCACGCAGGCCGAGATAACACATGCACCAAACGAGCAGGATGACCCAGATACCGCTCGCATATACGTTACCTCGGAGATCGAACCTGCTAATGTGCTACTTAAAGTACTGCCCGTCACCGTGAGCGGCCCGGGCGGAGAAGCACATATATTCGCGATGTTGGACGACGCCTCGACACTGAGCCTTATCGAGGAGGACATCGCCGAACAGATCGGATTGTCTGGCCCTGTTTCACCGCTATGCGTGCGCGGTATAGGCGATATCGCGCATCGAACGAACACAGCTACCGTTAAGGCGAAGATACGGTCAGCGCGAGGCGGGACAGGCTACGACATCACGCTGCGAACAGTACGCGGAATCGGACTACGCAGCCTGATCATAAATAAAGCTGATATGATCAAGTATGAACATCTCAAGGACCTCGCCGATGAATGCTACACTACAGGAGTACCGCAAATGCTCATCGGAGGCGACCACTGGCAGCTATGCATACCGCACGAAATAAGGATGGCAGGCGAACTCGATCCCGCCGCCATACGCTGCCGCTTGGGATGGTGTTTCTTCGGATTCCGGCCGAAGATAATCAGAACGAACGAGCAAGTTGTACTGCATTGTCGCGTAGAACAAGATCAGGAACTCGATGAACAACTAAAGAAACACGACCCGAAGAAAGCCGAAGACGACCGAACGAAATACCCCGAGGCGGACTACGACATCCAAGACCATCACCACATGAACAACCACGTGGTTGATTACAAGACCGAGGAGGACTTGCACCGAACTACTAAGCAAGTACGCGAGTCACACGCCGAGGGAGGACTTAACCTGCGAGGCTTCGATAGCAACCAACGTCGTTTGATCAGCGAGCTACCGAACGAGCAGCGATCAAGAGAACCCGCGACGAAGCTACGTAAGAAGCCTCAGAGGATTCCAGACACGGTGTGGGATCCTGGGACACCGATGTCAAGAACAGAACGAGATTGGCCACAGAACCCGAACGACGTCACAGCTACTGAAAGAGAGAACCTACCGGAACGCAAGAACATCAAGACCGCTATGACTCATGCTACACGAACAGAACGAGACCCAGCATCAGTATTACCAGACATCAACCGCTTCAGCAGTTACGAACGCCTCATTAATAGCACAGCCTATGTGTTGCTATTTATAGAAAAGCTGCGAAGTCGCGACCGAACGAAGAAATTAGAACTTGCACACATACATCGAGCGGAACATATGTGGCAACAAAATAGTCAACGTCGAAGCTTTCCTGACGAATTACGAGCACTTAGCCGCGGCGAAGAAATTGATAAAAGATCGAGGTTATATCAATTAGCACCTGAAATCGACCGCGATGGATTGATGAAAATGAAGACTCGTCTAGGAAACGCTCCAGTTAAATACACTGCATCAAGCCCCGTTATACTTGACGGACGGGATGTGTATACGCGCTTGCTGATCGCACATACACATAGGAAATCAGCGCATATACACAACGAAGCGATCGTGAACGAGCTGAGACAGAAGTACTGGATTCTGCACCTGCGACCCGTCGTAAAGTCCATCGCCCGAACTTGCGCAATCTGCATTTTACGCCGAGCGACGCCACGCGTACAGCCGCATGGAGATTTACCACCTGAACGAACTACGGCATACGAACGACCGTTTACCGGCGCAGCCGTGGACTATGCGGGCCCTGTATATGTCACCATCGGACGCAGAAGAGAGAAGAGATGGATCGCTCTCTATACCTGTCTCACAACACGAGCGGTGCACTTGGAATCCGTGCACAGCCTCTCCGCCGACAGCGCGCTACTCGCGTTACGCCGATTCGCGGCGCGACGTGGGTGGCCCCGCGTTATGTATTCAGATAACGCAACGAACTTCAGAGCGTCGGCCATTGAACTCCAAGAAGCCCATAAGGAGTGGCTACCTATACTTCGAGCCTACGGTCTACAACAACGGATGGAGTGGAAGTTCATCCCGCCTGGTAACCCATCAGCCGGAGGAGCGTGGGAGAGGATGGTACGCACCATCAAATCAGCAATGGCGTACACTCTACACACCAAGGCGCCACGAGAGGAGATATTTAACACCGTATTGGCCGAAGTAGAATATATAGTGAACCAACGACCACTTACACATGTCTCCGTGGACCCGAACGCGCCTGAGACTTTAACACCGAATCACTTCTTGTTACTGCGAGCTGCCAATCTTCCTATACTGGGACCCTGTGAAGAAGATGACAACAAGAAGTGGAGAACAGCCCAAGCCCTCGCCGACCATTTCTGGTCGCGATGGGTCAAAGAAGTCTACCCGCTACTAGCACCCCGCGGTTCTTCAGCCAGCGGCGGGCGTCAGATCCAGCCGGGAGACATCGTAATAATCGCGGACCCTAACGGCCCTCGCAACACGTGGCCGAAGGGGATCGTCGTGGCTACGCACCGTGGACCAGACGGCAGAACGCGTTCCGCTGACGTCAAGACCCTGCATGGCGTAATGCGGCGCCCCACCTGCAAAATAGCCGTCGTGGTACCAGCCGGCGAGACGCAGAGCTGCGCTGCCCCCCAGAGCCCGACGACCGCATCAACGACGACTCCGTGATCGTGTCGCTACCCATGCAACATGGCGTCTTGCGACGGAGGAGGACAAATGTTAGCGACACGACGTCGCGACCAATGAACGCTTAGGAATAAGATAAATCATGTAAATAAATGATCCTCACGTAATTAACTTAGATATAAGTAATCAGTAACGTATAAGTAATTTCATGAACGCAAAATGTATGAACAGAACCTAGAAGTATAAGATCGTCGTCTATTGGCTAATATTGTCTGCCTGAACTTACCGTATAAGATTTAGAATGTCGCATTTTGTACTATGTATGAACCATTTGATACCTCGCCAGAACCTAATTAACGTAAGAAATGTAACTGTATAACCCGTTAAATATAGGTCAGTTACCTATTCAAATGATGCAATGGACCCTTGGGTCAATAACCCAACGCAATGTTTAAAATAAAGGTTTTAACCCAAAACATTGCAGGTAAACTGAGAACAATAGAGAGAGCCGAACGTCTATTGTTTAGAATGTAAACAATTCCGCATGTGTTTTTGTTGTAAACGTTGGATAACCACGTGTAGGATTTGTTTACAAACAATGAATGTAAACATTACGGCATGGATTGATTAAAATTAGGTAAATGTATTTAGAACTTAGCGAAAGTAGGCTAGTATAAATCGAACAATGTGAAGTCCACCAATCAGCGCGCAGCATTTTCGGACCAGTAGAATTAGTGAGCGAAACAGACTTAGATTTCATGAAACAGAAATAAGCTGCTTTTTGATTGGTCGACATGTTTTGACGATTGGCTGAAAATCACAGCCAGTGATGTATATATACGCGACGCATTTTGTATGGAGCAGTGTCAAGCTGACCTCCACCAAGAGAGGAACAATAAAAGGAAGAAAAATGGATCCTGCCTATTAATCAGAAAAAGCCCTCCTGCCGTTCCAGCCCTCCTCATCAGTAGACCGGCCCACGTGTATCCGAGCTCTGCCAACTGGAGTTGTCGGCAGGCAATGCTGGGTACGCTGTACTCAACAATAAGTTACATGAAACAGATCAAAGAAAATACCAACGTCATGTCATACGAGGAAACCAAGGAAACCAGCCAAAAGGAGAGAGCTACACCTATACTGCCCTGCTAAGCATAATAGCGATATCTAAAAATAAAATTTTATGCAAACATGCACCTTCAATTTTATAGCTGACCAAATGCCTCTACTTTTGAGATATCGCTATTTCGCTTAGCAGGGCAATATAAGAGTATCTTATAAAGACGAAGGCACAGGAACAACACTACCATATAACCAACACATTAAAAATCTTCCATCCGTCTCTGATCCCTTTAAAGAGACGGCAGAACAGAGACTGTATGCAAGAAACAAGCCTCTCGTGAGAGTCGTGATGACACCGACGATACGGCTTGTCCTTTGTCATATTTGTAGGTTAGATTTTGGGACCAGGTGCTAATAAAAAAAATAGCCACTCATTAGCTTTGAAATTTTTGGGTCAGCTTTATTCCCTAGTAAAATAAGGGTTATCATCCTTATTTTGCAAGGGAATAAAGGTGGTACTGAAAGCAAGTGAGTGGATATTATACAGTATTCAGCTAAAGGTTTGAAGGCAGACCAATCATTGAAAGTAATAAATTGTAGTAATGGAAGAGCGGTGCCTCCTAGCACAAGTTATTTTCTAAATAACTTACAGGGAGACATTGGCAATTGTAAGTTTCACACTGGATTATAAACAATAAAAGATTTTTGATTTGATTTGATTTGATTAGTAATATTATTAGTTTGCAGTCCCTACGTAGGTAAATAATATACTTAGATGCAAATACAACCCTCTTCAAGTTGTCTGTCAGTTGTCTTACCAAAGCCTGAAACGTAAATTTACATTTCTTTATACAACGATAAGAAGCCGTTTTACAAAACCACTCATCATTGGTAAAGCTTGTGTTTTTCGGCTCCGTTGTTCCAATTAAATGTTGCAATTTTGAACTTTTAATAATATTCAATATTACAGATTGGAAACATTTTAGAGAAGACAGTTCTGGGTGCCTAGATGATAACTTTTAAACCGATTTGTTTATTTATTTTATGAATAATATAAGCTCTTCAATATAGAATTGTTTCAATTGTTCTCTAATGGTATTCTAAGAATAGTAAGTGTTTTCAAGTTTTAACATTGTATAAACCTTTGTTTCAGGTCTACAATAATAATAATGTAAATTCATAAGTAACAAGAATAGGTAAATATGTACCTATTTAAAAGCTGAGATAATTGTTTAGTGCTCAAGGTCAAAAATTAACACAGTAAATTACATGTAGCAATAATAAAAGTAGTGTAAAATGCTAACTTATAACACGAGCATTAAATACATAATTTATATTACTTCTACGTGATTCCGAAAGTTGAAATGACAATTCTACAAGAATAACGGGCGTCCAGACCATTTACTTGTCCTATCTCTAATCCCCCGAGTTCCCAAGATTTGTGTCTTAAAAGTAATATTAAATTCCTAACGAAGTTAAGGGATACTTTATTATTTATAAAATACCCGACCACGGCTAATGGGAAAACGGGATAAGAAAAAACAGGGTTTTATTTCAGCTTCAAGTTTATCCGTATTTGGAAACTCGATCAAAGATACAATGTCGATTAAGGGTGTCACCCTTTATGTCGACGTAAATGGCCGTTAAATAAGTTTATGGAATTTATTTTATGAATATGTTATAGTTATTATCATAAGAGAATAAACATTTTTTAGTCCGGCATGCCTCGTTTTCTAGTAATATTGTTTTCTAATGAAACTGTACCTACAACAATTTTCAGTAGTTACCTACCTTTTAATTTCATTCGGCTTTGTAACACATTTTATTTCGGAGTAATCTTCCGGTAATGCAATTGTATTAAAATTGTATACTCGGACATATCACATGTCATCATACTTCGGCTATTTGAATTGAATTGTCTTCTGTGGTTTCGGTACATGTAAGCAGCACACAGGCGTCAAAGCCAAAGTTTCAAAATACCGATACCTAAACCAATCTTTTAATCGTCCTAATCAATCTAATCGCACTTTAAAATTCCCATCTGCGCAATAGACTCTTTGTTATTCTCCAGAGGTAGATTCCGTTGGGCGTTATTTTGTTACCCCAAAAATAGACCCTTTACAAGGTTAAGTGATCCGTGATTTGGGTATCGAAGAAATTATCCCAAACCAACCTTCCTTTTGTTGCGATCGAGACTAAAATACCTTCGGTTCTATGCGGCAGATGATATTGAAATGGGCAGATGTACTGCAATAAATGTTTTTTGCCTGCAGATGGTGAAGCACGTGCCATGTGTGGGGCACCTGGCGTTTGTAATGATAGCAAATGTCAGTTGGGGGCGAATATTATCTTGCCCTTTGTCGGTTGTCGACCTCCGATATCTACTCGACCGGGATAAGTCTGCACTTTGCTAGTATGATCCGTAAGGGGCCAGAGGTGCAAACTTAACTTGGTGGAGATGTAAGTATAGGACGTCCGAATTAATGACAGGAATGGCTTGAATAGAACAGCTGATTCTATAAGAATCTTTCTTGTGCGACAGAAATACTCGTAAAACATAGATAGGGCGGTTTAAGAACATGGATTCTTATTGTTGGTAAGACTAAAATTTCTTAGGCGCCTATTTCTTGAAGAGTATTGTGTTAGAGACAAAGAATATACGAGAGATAAAAATGTCTCTGTAAGGTGCTTAGTAGACAATTTCAAGAAGCTGCCGCAACGATACTTTCCGAATATTTTATTCCTAGTACAGTCAACGAATTGGAACCCTAGGCTAACATAGAACCTAGTCAAAATGACAAGTAGTAAGAGATCTCTTACCATTGGTTGCGTAGGTAATTATAATGCGGCTGTATATATTGTACCATACTATAAAAAACAAAAGGGAAGAGCTTTTAGAATACCTCTCAAGTACTTAAAATAAATGTGTTATGTTTAACTAATGTGAGAGGCGATGAGTGATGCGAGTTTATAATAGACAGCGGTTGTGAAGCAAAATAGAATGGGGAACTTTTTATAAATAGGAATTGACGACGTACAAGGGAAGAGTGTCCCACAGGTAAGGTAGTATTTATAGCAATATTTTGTACCATTTTCTGGTTACCAAATGCCAGTCGGTAAAAAATTGGACTACCATTATAACAGGTAAACATACTGTTCCAAAAAAGAGAGAAGAGGTTTATGCAAGTATGTAGTAGTAGAAAATATAATTACAATACCTACCTATCACACATAAACATCAGTAAACAATACGTTCACAACAACTTTGTAGTTATCGGTTTGGCAAGTTCCAACCCAATCAATTTACTAAGGAGATAGGAAAGGGCGCATAGTTCAGTGGTTTTCCGTAGCTTTCTGATAGGCCCTTTATTGCCTATTTATTTTAAACCAGGACTATGTTGCCTTTTTAGATGATTACCTACGTTTTGGGTTTGTTTTCTAAAATAGTACATTTCGATGCAAGTGCAAACATTTTTTTTTTCGACGAGGGTGAAAGTTGGAGCCTGAGTGAAACGAGGGCGACAATCACCCGAGTTAAAAATAAGTTTTTACACATTTGTATCAATCGACTTTTTTCATAAAAAGTGCCTCAAAAAGAGAAATTTGCGCAAAGTTTACTTCTCCGCACTAGTTAGGAAAAATACATTATCAGGTTGTAGAAAAAAATATACTTAAAAAGACGCTTTTTTCGCTTTTCCTCCTGGTATAAGTAAAATCAAAAGCTCTCCTGTGGGGTTATTGCAAACCACGCAAGTTTGACAGGGACGTAACATCGATCGTTGTTCGCTGGGTCTGCTAATTTTGAGTAAAAAAGGAAACAATTTTACCTAACTTGGAAAAAATTTGTCCTTCAAAAATTAAGTCTTTTGTCAGATTTCATGACATCCCAAGTACAAAATTGTACCCAATACTTTCATGCAATAAATAATTACTTGAAGCTGGAGGTTCCAGGTTCAAATTCCGACGAGGGCATTATTTGTAGGTATTTATTTATCAAAGATTTGTTCCTTGGTCGTGGCTGTCTATATTTAAGTATCTATATGTATCTATTATATATGTCGTCGCTTGGTACCCACATCACAAGCTTTAATTGAGCTTACTGCGGCACTAGGTAGATTTGTGTAAGATGTGCCAATAGTATTTATTATATTACATTTATTTATTGAATGAAACATTTATAAATTATTATATTTATTATACAATTGTCAGATTTAAAACGATGATTCAACACCATAATACTGGTATGCAATTGTTAAACATAAATATTTTTCATTACATTTTCTTCGGTTACCGCAAGGATTACACATGAAATAAAACAATGAAAACGGATAAACTCGCGTATATTAACTAATTTTAAATCCATTCCGACGTTTCGGACACTTTACAGGGTTCGTGGTCTGCGGATGAAGTATTTTTCATTGTTACTTTTAGATTTGTTATTAGTTTCATAAATCAAACCCTGACCAATAAGGATAACCAATTAAACAATAGCAAACAATTACGTAGGTAGTTAAACTGGTATGAATCTTAAAAAACGGATATGATATAAAAAGATCTCCATTGAATCGTGGGAACGGACACGAGGCGTAAATCTGCGAACACTGCTAAACCAGTTTTGATGTAGGTATTTCATACTGCACAACTGTCAGATATACACCTCTATTTTTGAGTTTGGTAACTAACAATTATTCAACATATTCGGACATAGGTGATCTTGGTCGTTTTTCTTTGGTATATGACATCTAATATTTATAATTTAACAATTATTCGTTTCAAAAACTTACGTACGAAAACAACTACACACATAGAAAGTGAAGATATCAAAAAATGTGTTATTACTTTTATTCTGAATATCATCCTACCTGCTTGTGTATATCTTTATGTACCTGCTTACGTCTAAAATTTATAGGTATCACTATAAAAAGTTGCCACGTGGTGATTTCAGTATAATAACTTCTGTCAACACCTACTCTTCCGTGGGTGGCGTAAACTCGTAAGCGTTGATTGAGTGATCGGAGTGTTAATTCATTGCCTATTTATTTGTTGAAGATTCATGATGGACAGTAGCATTGTCTTAGTTGACACTGCGAACGGGTACTGCGATCGCCTACCCGCTTGCCCAGCATGGCAATTATGGGCATTATTATTCACAAGTGCTTTACAGTGAAGGAAAATATCGTGAGGAAACCTGCATACACCTGCGAAGAAATTCAAGGGTGTATGTGAAGTCCCCAACAAGTACTGGGCCAGTGTTGGAACCAGGCAAAATAGGCACGTTTGATGTCAAGTTGCGGAAAAAATGGCCATAATACAACAACAACAACATCATTTGCATTACTTCCTATAATGCGTTCATAGAGTCCTATGATCAGCACTGTAGGCTTAGCACAAGATGAGTGCGACAATATGTCGCCGGGAGAGACTATCCATGCCTCTTTTATTCATAGTTTTAGTAAAAGATAGAAAATCTATCTCGTTGCGACATACTGACATACCAATCATGTGCTAAGCAAGTACTGAACTGAAATAGGCTGATGATGTGATGTGACTCTAAAATAGTACATTACAACACAAGTGCGGAAAACATGAAATTCGAAACGAGTGGCGATGTTTTAAAACACGACCGAACGGAGCGTTTTAAATCGACACGGGTTACGAATTTCCTTTTTGCACGTGTCTCGTACTACGTTTTTTAGTACCCTAGTACTCCGAAGTTTTGGACTTGACGTAAAATGAGCCAGTTCTCGCACTAGTACCTAAAAGAGGCACCATCTGTACTAAAAAGAGCTTTATTGTCGTGGAAATTACACCTTGCGTCGTACAGGTAAACACGACAAGGATTAATATTCCACACATGCTCCGTTGTCTAGTCACACTTAAAGTGGAGGGGATAAATTATAAGTAGGTACTTAACTTGAATTAAATTCGATGTGAATACTGATTAGAATTTGGGTAAAAGACGGATGTCACGTGGGTCGTAAGGACAAATCGATTAACACCTCATTCATTATAATGAATTTCGAGCAAACCACTGTAATTACGACGAAGGTAGATACTAAACGTTTCATAATAAAAAGAAAAGGATCCATAATATTATATGAATATTTTTAAATCATGAAAAAATATCGACCTTAGACAATGTTAAGTGGGTGAATCAACTTTTTTCTGCCTGTTATTGTTATTGCCGTGGTTACTGTCGTCTGAGTCACGATGTAGGCTTATGATTAGTGATCGGTTTTTTGGATTCTCCCGGCGGGTCTCCTATAGTAACTTGAAAAATAAACTTTAATTGTATTGCCATATTTCTGTTTCATAAAGTATGCTCTTGTGTGTATAATACACAAAATCCCCCCGGGGGTAATCTGAAAAAACCGTTTATTGCTTATGATGGTACCGCATCTAATCGTTTGTCGACGTTGCCGTCCCGTTCTAACAAGTATGCAAGAGCGAAAGTGACGCATAGCACGATAAATAGATAAAACAGGACCATCATAAGCCACCTGACTTTATGCAAAATCATGCAAATATGCATGTAGTGCATAATTAAGTAAGTAGCATAATTTTGCATAAAACCAACGTGACTCAGGAGACAGTAACCATGGCAATAACAGAAAAAAGTTGATTCACCCAAGTACTCTCTTTGACAACCGAACCTTCATAAATCCTAGTTTTGAGTAAAACGATCAAAATGGGATCAAAACGTTGCGCAATTCTATTGTGTAAGAGCAAGTTCAAGCGGATACATTAAAATTCTTTCTACGTTCACACAAAAGAATAAGTTTCGAGAATACGTCTGATGGTTTGCGCATGAGAATCGGGGGACAATAGGTGAGCATGTAAATCGACGAGCGTTGATGTAAGGCCCGCCGCAAACTGTTCCCTACACCAGTAAAAACAAAAAAAATGAAAACCCTGCATTGTTTTATAATCACGCACTTTCAGAACACAATCTTGGTCTTAACGCCAACTTAACCCCTCGTGTGTCGCGCATATTTTTTTCTAATAATTTTCTCGTTACTGATCAGTGCTTAGACACACGAAGGGTTAAAAACTTAAGGCTGCGTTTTAAGGTGTCATTTGTATCGAAAATCGAAACACATTCTCGCACATCTCTGGTGGAAAGGCAGCCTAAACCTTGAGTTCACATACATTTTTAGTTAATATTACTGAATGCTTAGCCAAGTTGCCAATCGCTAACGCTTAGTAGTGTATAGTAGTTTTCCCTCTCTGTCACTCTTTCATATTAGTGCGACAAAAACAGATAGCTGCCCTTCGTTTACGATTGACGACTAAGCGTTAGCGATTGGCAACTTGTCTCAGCAGTCAGCACCCGATATGTATTAATATTATTGTAAAAATAAACCTACGAACTACGAATGTAAATTTCAAGAGATGTGTCAAACATAACAAATGCAATTGAAAGTCAGCCATATTGCCCATATTTGTTTGGTACATTTTTTCGGTTTCCACTGGCGGTTTCTAGTTACATTTAGGAATGCGGGTGGTAAGAGCTCAATCATTTTATACCACCTGTTGTAATTATCAATCCGTAGTAAATCAAATATAAGTAACCGTTAGTTATTTGCCATCTATACCTCAAGTCAAAACAACAAGTCACACGTTATTGGATAGTATTGTTGGCGTTCGTAAATCGATATCGAGTAAAACAATTTGAAATTGCTATAAGTGTCTTGCTTCAAACGACTAACTTCTTCATGCTTTTCTGGGTAAGTTTTAGTGCTTGTAATAAAAATAAAAGTGCAATATGAGCGCAACACTAAAGAGATAAAACGGTAAGACTTTTAATAGCATATTTTTAAGATCATATCTCAGCTCAGTAGATAACATCTTGAAATGTGTCATTATCAAAAGGTAATCTTGTAAAACATTATTAGCGAAGAAAATTACAAGATATATTACGGAATATAAGGAGTTACAGAAGGAATTTACATGAATTTTTGTAATTTTCTTCATACAACAATGGAATACTGACATTGGAACTACTTATAACAACAAGTTTTACATACGAAATGAAACTATGAAAACGGATAAACTCGCGTATATTAATTAAATTTAACTTCATCCCGAGGTTTCGATCACTTTCCAGGGTTCGCTTCGTGGGTTTTACATATTTACCATTAGCTTTTCCCTGAATAAAATATATCCGTACTTTTATCATATCGGCTCATCACTGTATTGTATTACAATGTAAGCGTCCAAATAAAAAAAAAATACAGATTATTTTTTACCGCCCGCTGTTATTACGCAATTGAGCCTTTGTACACCATGTCGATCCACGCAATCGATTATGACCCATACGGCAATGTAAATGAAGCCTTTAATACCCTGTACGTGATCCGGCTACCTGGTAAAGAATGTAATTTCGGCAGCTTTACATGTTTCGCGTTAGCAAAATGGCAGTCCTAATCAGACATTTGTAATCTTCGCGGGAATGTGCGATGTTTTCATAATGTGGGTACAAATGGGAGCAGGCTTCAAAGATTTATCGACGAGGATTTGAGGTGGGCTGATATCGATTTGGAGGATCGATAAGGACGTGAGCAATGGAATACGTAAAACATACGTGGCAGGCGTTCTCAGATAATTTTCCGTTTTAATTTAACTGACACAGACTGCCACAGAGTAAGTCATTGTTGGTACTAAATTGTACATTTTAGGTTACGTAAAACTTGAATTCTTACAAACAAGATAGTAGGTTGATTTGATACCTCTACTGATCCCAGTTTCGGTACATGCTGGCGGAAAACAATGTTTTATTTTACTGTTATATCAAATAGATTTGTTAGACTACAATATCTAGTATATCTACCTATTAAAGGTATTCAAACTTATCGTGATTGTAATAGCCAATCGAACGCTGGTGCATTCGCATTTTATACATAGGTTAAACTATAAGTTCAATAACGACATTATTTTAAAAAAAATAGGCAAATACTTAACTTTAAGCTTAATTAAATCATGTATTCAAAACATAAATTGCGCGTATCAATATCATAAGTACCTACACTTATCATATCAACATGCCCTTGTCAACCGATACCACTCAATTTGTAATGTAATGAAAATCAAATGAACCCTCAGGCTGCTTGTCAACACTCTACGTTCATTAAATAAAACATAGTGTTTGTGTAGTGCTTGATTGGACCCATCTACTAATTATTGGCAGTTATTCACAAAACGTCACAAGTGTAGCAAGCCCGAAGTATCATAAAAACAACTTTATAAATGTGACCAAAGGTTCGTCGTTCATAGTTAGCTCGATTGAGAAAATAGTGAAAATACAATTTCGAATGCATGTTGTAAAATACTAATTTACGATTAATGAAAGCTGGTCATTAGTAACACGATGCATGTTTCAAAATGCAAAACGCTGTCCCATTGTTTAAGAAGTTAATTACATGAACATGAACATAGGCACCACACCCAGCCAGGAACAAGCCTGCTCCGGACAAGCCGGCATACCAGGGGGCACGCGGTTTTTTTTAGAGGTAGACACGCTCTGGGATGGGTAGGATGTTTAGAATCGACCGACTATGCAGCCTTAAGCCGATATAGGAAGATAGGAGGAGGGGTTATGCCGTTGAGGGAGAGCGTTGATAGTATTTATTCCAGCAAAAGAGTAGTCAAAGCGAAATTTTAATGAAAAATTTGGAACAAAAAATACAGGGTGTTTTGAAAATGTACTATAAAACAAATAAAACGATGCGGTTTCACAATGATTCAAGAGGAAGGTTTTTTGTGGTGTGTGTGTCCTACAAACAAATAAAACATGAAATCCGCACGCTATACTAAGTTGCCTTTCAAAAACGGTCCTGAATTTTAGTTGACAAGTGTCTACCCCTCTTCAATGCATCATGGTAATGAATTTCAATATCACCTTATAAAAACTTAAATCGCCATTTAAATAGTTGTGATTGGTCCATCAAAGTTTTGATTGGCTATATTCTATAAACATTTTGGCAAAGATGTTGCGCCGAAATATGCGCGGTGTTAAGAAAACTAGTTAAGAAAAACGCTATGTCCTGTCCATCTTGGCACATTTGAACAATTGTTTTTGGGGGCATTATCGAGCTGGCGTTACAGCTTGGCAAAAAGTGTAGAAATTAAAAAGTAGCAACATCGTAGTGTCGTCCCTTTCAAATCAATATGCGTGAGAAAACGGGACGACACTACAATGTTGCCACTTTTTAATTTCCACTCTTTTTTGTGAGGCTGTAGACGACCATGTTATATATATGGTCGCAGGGTGGGTCACTAGTAACAAATATTTGAAACTCCCATTATAGGAATATAATGTTCATCGTCTGTGTATATATAGATATATTATACATATGAAGTATGTAGGTACATTTAAAAACTAAGAATTTCCCGGCATATGCCTGCGACGTTGATAAGATCGTTAAACTTTCGAAAAATACTCGGAATTCTCATTTTGACTTAATAGCACATGCTTAAGATTAAACTTTTGAATCGATTCCTAAAATTCACTCTAGCTTAATTATGGGTTTTGATATAAAGGAAAATCAAGGAATTCTCGATTGGAATAAAATAATCGGTCGTTAGTTTATCATTGAATTCGGATCGAAATAACTCCACGCCGATCGTGGTCGTATTCGGCATTCTCTTACGTTTATACGAAGAAGATAAGATTATTTAGCAAATAAAGCTCATTTTATTGTTTCTTCCAATTAAAAATATGAAGCCTGAATACGGCATGTGTTCGCGAGAATCTTTTAAATATTTATTTTATTGTCTTTGTGATGTGACGAGATAGCACATCTGTGAAATAAGCGGATTATGATGATGAAATTTTATGTACCAGATTTCTTAACATTTTTTTTATACATTTATCCGAGGGTCTATGATTATTATTACGATGTATTAAATTGTAATTGTTTAAATAATATATTGGAATTTCCCGAACAGGTCAACATCCCTTCGAGTTTATTTTTAATTCCTCGCACGTTCGAATACATTACATCAAAGTGCAGTATTATTCCAAATGGTTCCCCGCAAGCGAGAAGTCACGTCAACTGGCTAGTAGGTACAATAGTGATACTTGACTACGAATCGTATTTTTAACCGACTTCAAAATAGGAGGAAATTATTAATTCGACTGTTTTTTTGTATGTATATTGCTATACATATATCTCCGAGAGTCGAGAACCGATTTTTAGGGTTCCGTAGCCAAAATGGCAAAAACGGAACCCTTATAGATTCGTCATGTCCGTCTGTCCGTCTGTCCGTCTGTCACAGCCGATTTACTCGGAAACTATAAATGCTGTAGTAACGAAATTTGGTAAGGATATGTGTTGTATGAACCGCTACAGGATTATGATACTAAATTGTAAAAAAAAAACCATTGGGGTGGGGGCCCTCCATACATGTAACTGAGGGATAGAAAATTTTTTTTAGTTGTATATAAGCTTGTGGGGTATTAATAGAAAGGTCTTTGAAAATGATATGAAGGTTTATAAATCTCATTTTTATTTAAGCAAATCGTTTTCGAGATATCAGCTCTCAAAGTCTGAAAAATGTGTCCCCCCCCCTCTATTTTTTAAACTACGCGATATAAAATTCTAAAAAAAATATATGTTATGCACATTAATAAACTCTATCAACGATTTTTGGTTTGATTAAATTATCTCCTATAGTTTTTGAGGTAGGTTGATTTAACTGTATTTTTTAATAATAAATTGATAATGGTACGGAACCCTTCGCGCGCGAGTCCGACTCGCACTTGGCCGGTTTTTTTTTCAATTAAACAGTATAACCGCGAGAAGATCCCGTTGGCACCAAGTAGGGGTCTGATGATGGGATTTTGAGGAATACGGCTGAAGTCGTTTTTTTCGGGACCCTTATTCTTTTTTTAAAAGACCACGATTCTTAGCCACGTTGCCAATCGCTAACGCTTGGTTTCCCTGTCTGTCACTCTTTCATATTCGTGCGACAAAGACAGTTAGCTGCCTTTCGTTTACGATTGACGATTAAGCGTTAGCGATTAGCAACTTGTCTAAGCACCCTGTTCAATGATATCCCACACTATAGGATTACAGCAAAATAAAAAAAATCATCCCCACTTTACATGTAGGGTAGGTACCCGAAAAAAAAAAGATTTTTATATTTTATTCTACCATTTGGTCGGCGTGAGTACTTACTAGTACTAACAGCCTATGAGATGAGATGAGCTATCCTGGGGACAGGCCTACTACCGCGGAAATCGAAATTCGGAAATTACGAGGGTTTTTCCTCTGTCACTCAAACGAAGGCGTCATTACAGTGAGAGAGACAAATCCTCGAAATTTACGAACTTCGTTTTTCGCGGTACGGCCGCAGGCAGGCGGACAGACGGACATGGCGAAACTATAAGGCACTGGTCTCACCGCAAGCTACTAAGCTATGAACTATCGGCTATAAACTGTAATTTTGATTTCTAGTAGCTTAACGTTAGTCTCATTCAACTATGCTTTTTTTTACCAGATGTTGATACTTTTTGTCTTAATAGTAACCCCAACTAGCAAAATATAGTCATATAGAAGTTGAGACAACGTTTTGCATATAACTTCTAGTCTAATTTGGTTGGTCATATAAACGTAAGGTAAACGGTTATAAAAGGCGAAAGTGGCGCAAATTATAAGACTTATTGGTGAGATAAACGTTAAATAAAGGTTTGCATGGCGACTTAAATCGTTTATTAAAGGTATTGTAACGACTAAGGAATGACCAAAACGTTGTATAAAGAGTACAACAAAAACCTTTACGCGACCTAAATATCAAATAAATGTTTTATTACTGACCATTTTGTTTTATAGAAGGTTTAGTATAACCCTTACTCATTGCTTATCGGACTTTTAAGTTACATAAATGTTTTTAAGTTTTATTTATAAAACTGCTCCTGACATTTATTTTAGATACGCGCAAAACTTGGTGTGTGTGACAAAAAAGTGTACGGAAAAATAATACAAGGTAATTTTATAAGATTTGTAATAGAAATTATTGTTCTATATATTGAGCGTTTGCACATTTGGCGTGAGCTGAATTCGTATGGGAAGGTCACTTTACCGTTAAAGTTTATGATGATATACAGTTTCTTGCTGTCGCGCTCTTAATATATTCGAAATAATTATAATTTATAACAATATTTCTTCATATTTTATTATAGTTAAGGTTAGCCATTTTGAAACAAGTCATGGATTTATACTTATACGACTACAATATAACTTTATCTTAAGTAAAGGTTTTTATAACGACTACAAATTGTCCACCATTACTAAGCCGCCGTTACTAGTCCGCCACTTCGTTTGTACCGTTTCCACGATGTAACGTCCATGGTTTTTTTCTTTTAAATAGTACTGTGATGCTCACGAAATGGCGACTGATGTTTTATAATATTAATTTCAAATCGACTATAAATTGCATGATGTTTTATAACCGTAACTTAAAATCAATTTAAAAACATATAGTCCAATAAAAGGAATATAACGAGTTCGGCAACAACTAAAGGTTTTTCAAAGTTTTTGTTTAACGTTAATATAACCAACTGTTGAATAAAAGGTAGATAACAGTCCCGCTGATATCTTTTTGTCATATTGAAGTTACCTTCAATACCGCTATATAACTGTCGAGATAAGGTTTTATGATATCACTTATACAACAATAAAATTATGTAGACGTTGTAAAAATGACCTTATTACGACGGTTCTGTTTTTTCTAAACCCTTTATAAGACGAAAACGTTTATACAACTTTGAACATCATTAAGTAAACGTTTTCTTTAAAACCTCTACATGATTGTTGTATAATTAAGTCGCAAAAATGTTTATTTTTACGTTTAGTAATTAGACTATTTGGTAGGACGACTAAACTGTCAGATTTATAACGTTTATTTGACTAACAGGTTAACTAAAAACTACTATAAAACTCTTATATGGCTAAAGGTCGTATAACTCTTGATTTATATGACTTCTTTGCTAGTTGGGACCTGACTGTGTTACACAATGTGATGTGTGCGGTCGGCTCTAGAAGTATGTTAGGGGTTCTGTTCTAATACCTTATACAGACGTTTCTGAATTTGTACGAACATATATTGTTGGAGGTGACTGTACGCACATACCTACTATGTATTACTAACCTTATGGAAATTAGTTATTTTTGCGCTTATTTGTAACTCATGTTGTGTACACTTACTTTGGATCTCGTGCTAGCATATATACCATTTGATGCTTACTTGTTAAATCCTTATTGTACGATGTCTGTTTGGTGTACCAAATAAACAAAAATAAAATAAAATAAAATAAACACGAACAAAAGATACGCACTCCCATGTAAATAAAAGAGACACGGCGATACCGCCGACATTGAACCCAGTGCTCGCTAAGCTATGGGATGAAATTGCAGGTGTCAATGATGCACCTTGCACGGAGCTTGTTTAAATGCAGCGTCGGAAGCGAGTTTTATAGTAATTAGATTCATTGAGGTATTTATGTTTATCTTGATCGGCTAATCAGGGGATTGAAATCTTGCTTGTTTAGAACCACGCAAGTGTTAAACACACAACAAGCGTTAAAAGTTTATCATGCGAAGTAGTATCTGGTTTAGAACCTATTAAATATTTATGCGTTTTGTTGTTTACAGTGTCTTTGGATTTTTATTTTTACCCGGATGACCATTTTTAGCTTTCCGTAGTAAACAAGGAATCATTATACTTTCGCCATTTCCGTCTCTCTGTCTGCAGCACAGCTCAGTGACCGTTTGTATTAAAAATTTCCGATAGTAGATAGTATACATATTGATCACACCGACAAAGTAGTAGAATAAAACAGAAATAAAAATCTGGTACCTCCCCTACACATGAAGCGGGGATCATGAAAAATATGGAAAAAAAAATATTAGGCCCATAGAATACTTTAAAATAAATCTATTTCGAACATAATCGGCGCAGCCGTTATTGAATAGCCCTACACTGAGCATGGCCCGACATTCTCTTGGCCGGTTTTTCCTTTAACCGTTCGTATTTCGAGATATAATTCAAATTCAGATAGGCCAGGACGGTTAGGAGGAACAATACTTGCTTGAGAGTTTGAAGTAGTTAGAGGTATTCCTTAAATAATCTAACGATAAATTAGCTTCCTTATTACTAGAAGGTATTACCACCACTATACATTTATTTATCTAAATAAAGCGCAACTAAAAAACTACACACTTTACTATAGCCAGCATTTTACCTCGCGAAATATAACCAAAATGGGCCTTAGGTACGACTCCAACACCCACGGAGTTAAGGTAATACACTAATAAATATTGCGAAGAGTTAAGAAAATAGTACAACATTCGTATAGTAAGCTCTGAGCAGCTTCATATAAGGTAAAATAGGTAGTAAATGCAGCTTGGATAACTATTTAGCCGCAATATCTAAATCTAACTACTTGCCGATGTAAATCCGGAGTCAGTGAACTTTGAGCTGATAATTAATTGTCTAGTGTCCAGTCTACAGATATCAAGACTTAATGGCCGTAGTGTATAAATTGTTTATGTAGTAAAGACCACTATCCGACATATGACATCCGCATATACAGTCGACAAAAAATGTGGTCTACCACGTTTCGACTATATTTAGTGGTAATAAAGTCGAAAAATGATAAACCGCATATTTGTTGACTGTACATACATTATTTTGGCGTTCGACGTTCAGATCTTTACCTTTCACGAAAATGTCCGAATTTATGTTTCTGTCAAGTAACTTCAGTGCCTTTGATACTCGAGGAATACTCAAGCTACCATGTATTTGTATATTGTAATAGTGTATTTATATGTATATTAGGACACGCCACGGAAAAAAGGGTTTTTATTTTACATCGTTATCAATATTATTTTACTAACGAAGAATACAACTATTGGACGATTTGGACGGACGAGCAATGGACGAGCAAAATGTTTGAAAAATACACCCAGTTCAAAAAAGTAGATATTCTAATGTATAAACAAAGTTAATAGGCGGACACAAAGGCCTGTTTTAGTAACTTTTATTCTTGCAATTAAATCGTTTTACCGGCCGTTAATGAAAGTTACTAAAGAAAACCAATTTCCATTTTAGACGTCGCTTTCCGTTTTTAAAAATAACAAATTAGACCTTTGTTTTCCTTCAAAATTGCTACATTTAATCCTACACCGGTCCTTTATAAAATACAGGGTGTCATCGGAGACGGGATCAGATTTACTCTTTGAATTTGAATTTTTTGAGATACATTCAGTTTATTCAAAGAAAACAAGAACTACTTAACAATAATATTAACTACAAACTAAATTTAAAAAATAAATTAGTAAAAGTAATATTAACTTAAATAAAATTAAACCTTAAAAAAAACCTTTCAAAGGAGCCATCCAAACCGCCCCGATTGGTTCCCGACGCAAAGGTGACATCATGCTCACAAAAAATCTAATTAGTTTAACATGTCACATATCTCAAAAATGTTCTTTGGTACCTCAATAGCACCTTTAAAAGTAAAATAAATGACAAAAACAATTTGAAAAAGTTGTCTGTGTTTAACGAGACCCGGGGCGTTCAATTGGGCATTTCTCCGAGCGTTTCAACCGCCGTGACTTCGGTGGCAGCCTTATCACACGAATACCGTAAGCGATGCAAGAACTTTTGGATATATTAGTAGACGTAGTTGATAACTACCAAGATATCCAAAAAAATGTATGAGGTGCCCACGGAAATCGGGAAATAATGTTGCCACCGAAGTTACGGCGGTTGAAACGCTTAAAGAAATGCCCAACTGAATGCCCCGTGTCTTGTTAAACACAGACAACTTCCCTAATATGCCCAGTTAAGGTGCATTCAGACCAAACGGGCATTCGCTATTCTATCCCCAACTCTACGAAATTCGTTCGTTACACAAAAGGTGCTTCGTTGATTTCGTAGAGTGGGGGATAGAATAGCGAATGCTCTTTTGGTCTGAATGCACCTTTACTAGTTGTTAGTGAAGTTAAAAAAAAATATAAAACTGATCACGTCTCCAAAGACACCCTGTATATTGAACACGTACAAAAATAATTGAAAACAATCGTCCGCTTAGCTAGATAAATTAGGAATATCACGAAGAACGTTTACCAATTGATCATGGCTTTGATTCAAATGTTTGTAATCATTCACGGTTCCGTGCGTGTCATCCAAATTTTACCGATTCTGAACGCGTGTAACGTGTGACCGACGCATGGGTATGTTACTTGTATGCCCGTTTAAAATGCTACAGTGTTGGGAGAATTTCAAACTAGTAACGTGACGGGGTTTATCAAATTGTCGAACCTAGTTTCCTTATTAGGTAAGGATATATAATAAATAAATATCTTGGGACATCTTACACAAATCAACCTAGTCCCACGGTAAGCTCAATTAAGGCTTGTGATGTGAGTACCAGGCGACAATATACCGGGTGGCCCATTCAAATCGGTCAGTATGGGAAAGTCTGAAACTATAAGACATAAGAAGATTTGTTCTTAGGAACCATGTCATTGATTTTGATAATAAGGAAACTGCACTGATAAACACGAAAAAAAAATTTTTTTTTCTTAACATTTACACAATAAACACCTAGTAAAATAAATTTAAGTACGTGAAAACAATGAATTCCATTCATTTTAGACATCATGTTTCTTAGAGACATTTACTGCTTAAGACCTACACAAACGATATCTGAATAGAAAGGAACAAATATTTGCGATAAATAAATACACAAACAAGGGATCCCTTTCTTTCCCATATATTTGTTAATCCGAATTTCGTTAGTCAGAAATTGATATCCATATAATTTACTGATATAAGCATCAATGGTCATAATTTTTGTTAAGTATAACGATTAATAGATCTAACATTACTAACCTATAACATTACATACTCTAATTACAAGGGGTATAAAATTGCTGACTATAACATTCAAAGGTCTATCTATCATTTTTTAGAAATACTTTAAGTCATACATTTGAACCTACTAATGGTTGTTACTCATATCATACGTATTGTTTTAATAACTAACCGAATTTCATCCAAAAAATTGAATATTAAATACGAAATTTATAACTTTCCTTAATTTAAATTAAGAAATTTATGGACTATGATGCAACTTAGGAAACTTCCTTACCTACTCGACTCTAAGGCAGGTCAGTGTAGGTACGACGACGAGCGAAGCGAGGAGGAGTGTTAGGTTGAACTGTGACCTTACAGCGCGCGAGCCGAGCGAGCGAAGCGAGCGTGCCGCGGCAGCGGCCGGCGAAGCGCCAGGACCGACTTTTAAAATAATACTCTTACTATTTACTTACTAACTAAGTTTATTACTAAGTTTACTTACTAAATTTATTAGGTAATATAGACGTTGTAACAGTTATAATAAGGAAGGTTATTGCTTTTAACATTCTGGAAATGATGCTGTATGGATTTTAAAAGTTATGGGCATCGACTTTTATGACTAACAATAATTATGACCTACATAAAACTGACCACCGATTTATAATATAAATTTTTATGACTTATGACAATATGACTAAAAAAATTTCGGACCTACAACGTTATTCGCTTCAAAAATCGAACTTCAAACTTTATGGGAACCAATAGAGACCCACACAAACAATGCCCTCGCCGGGATTCGAACTTCCGGGTTTTGACGAAACCGGGTTTTGAGATTCGTAGACAGGGTCACTACCAACTAGGCTACGGAGGCTGACAAACACATATATCGTCAGTTGTAATATGAATTAATGTAACCACCAAATGACGATTTTTCAGGAGAGCCCAAAAACGAATTTGACATTTATAAACTATGTTGTATCTTTTTAGTTAATTATCCTATTGAAATGATGTTTACCTTGTTTGTTTTATTTTTGAGAGGTCTATTTGACACACAGTTACTAATTGTGACCACAGTTGTAGTTTAGGAAATGGCTGGTGCTTACGTTAAATATTTTTGAAAAAAATTGGAGATACGTTAAGAATTTAATGAAAATCTTCAAAAGTGGATTTCGTAATTTAGTGTAACTCACAAATTGAAATCAAATTGCTTAAGAGCCATACAATACAGATGGCGCTTACAGCATTGATATTTATAAAAATATGGTGAGTACATTAGGAAGTACATACTTTGTACTTACAAATTTGTACTTACGTTAAAATATTGTCTATGATTTTTTGAAACCTTTACATACGTTAATAAAAAACGTAGAAACCTAACAAAATGGCAAAGTTTTTGTTAACGTATTCGACATTTTTTTCGGGATATCAATATTTTATATACACCGTTCGATAGAGCAGGAAATTTGCAGTCGAACGGTATACTTAACTCAATTTCGTCATTTTGGTGGTTACATTAATTCATATTACAACTGACGATATACTTATATATTTTTTATGTGACGAAGGTAGACAACTGAGCTCTCAGTCCACCTGATGGAAAGCAGGCACTGAGGCCCATGGACGTTATGATCAAACAATCACCTATGCGCTGCCTACCCTGGGGATTTAGATGGATTGCCTCTATCTATGCCAGTAATTACACCGGCTATCTTACCCCCAAACCGAAACAGCAGTGCAAACACTGCTATTTAGCGGCAGGTTAACGGGTAAAACCATATTTTAAGTAATTTTGCATTAAGCATTGTGCACGACAAAAGGACGAATTACTCAATTACGTATCACGGCAACCGATTTGGATAATTATTTTTTAACTGACTTCAAAACAAATCGAGATGGTCCCATTGCCACTAAGTCGGGGTGTGATGTTGGGATCTTGAAGAAATCGGTTTAGGTGAATTGTTTTAAAATTTTTTTTTTGATTACCTATTTGTGATATACGAGTATATTCTGTGGGGTTAGCACTTAATTAAAGCGACATTATAAGTATCTCGCGGCGTCATGAACTCATGACTGACCTGCTAAGCGAAATAGCGATATCTCAAAAATAGAGGCATTTGGAAATGGAATCGTCAGCTGCCCTGTACATATAGAATGTAAGGTGCATGCTTGCATTAAATTTTATTTTTAGATATCGCTATTATGCTTAACAGGGCAGATGAACTATCCGTCCCTCTTATATTAACATAGTTAGCAAAAGACGGAAAGTCTATCTCGCAGCGACCTATCAATTTTGAATCAATCTAATCACCATCACTCTAAAACTTTAAAGCTGAATAGTTCCGCAGCGAGCTAAGATTCCACATCCAAATCAATTCCTAAGGTTACTTACAGTCAGGGGCAAAAATATGTATTCGAATTTCTACCTTACTTCAATGGGATACGGTTAAAAAGTGTATACTTATAATTATGACTGTACATCAAAGATAGGTATGTGGACTGAAATTGAATGCGTATTAGTGGCTGATTACCGCCCCGGGTGCCCATAGATTAATTCGAAGCTCGGAACTTTAAAATTTAACAACAAGCCCCGTCCTTTTCATTCGATGCTGTTTAATTGGGAGTTAGAGAGGGATAAGAGTGATAGATTACGCCGGGGTATCCCAAGGACCGATCATAGATTAGCTCCACTTCCTGCTTCTAAACCAATTTGGATTCCGAATGCTTATTACCACGTTACGTTTAATATCCTTTGGATTTGCGGTTATGCCATTTTGTGTTTTGTTACAAGGGTCGGAAGGCTCGTAATGGTTTATGAGGCGTAGCGGTTTGGTTAATTTTATAGCTGTTGTGGTGTTTTGTTTTTATATAGAATGGACCATTGACTCCAAAAGCTTGGATGAAATTACAGCCGAGAGCAAGTATATAGTTGCAAATATTTAATGCTATCATTTGTAAACGTTGCTGAAAGCGAAAAGACTGGCAGCAATACGTTATTAATTATTTTATTGAAATATATTTGACAATTCCATAACTGTCCCATTTCTCTAAGAATTCGGTGATAAAGCCTATTCCTTGACCAAGATATAATTTACCTTTTTTATCTGCTTGAAAAGGGTCTTACTTTCACAGTTGCTTGAATTTGTTTTCATAAATTACATGTGACATCATAACGGTGATGAATAATCGATATAAATTCTCATAAATACTTTAATGAAGCGAATATTAGACGAATAAAAAAGTCCAATAAAACGAATACATCGTAAAACAAAGCCTTTAAAAGCCACCCTATTCTCTTCGTAAGTCTGCACCGTCTATAAATTACATGTATGACACAATCTGGGTCGATCCAATTTATCGAATGGTTTAACACGTATTTAATTAATTGCTTAAAAGAAAACTAAGGCTATATAAAATCATCTATTATAGAAAAGCTAGCTTCGAAAATGGTGAGGATTTTTAGCAATGGTTCATTAATTTTATTTAATGACAATGAATCGAGTTTCTTACCAATTTTGCTGGAATTCATAAAACAATCTTTATAACATGTTTCAATTCAAACGTTCCATCAATTCCATTGTACGGGCTTACGAGTACCTACACCTGTGGTATACAATCAGACAATCACATCATAATATTATTCGGACTATTTCGGTATTTTCCGTCTAGTTCTATATACTATTACCTACGCCGGTTTAGAGGCAGAACAAATTATTTCGCTAAAACATCTTTTGGCAAATAGTTTTCTATGCCATTGATACAAAATATGATTTGCCAAAACCAAATGCAGGGAAATAGTTGGTTCTGCCTCTAACCCGACGATTTCTACTACATCATAATTCATCATATCAGCCAAAAGACTTCCACTTCTGAACATAGGCCTCCTATAAAGATTGACATACGCTACTGAAACGTAGTCGCTTGCAATCGGCCATCAAAAGAAGGCTCAAAGTCACCCAAAGATCAATGGAAAAGGCTATGCTAGGAGTCTCTCTACGAGACCGTATCGGAAAATAGGCCAGCCACAGCAAAACCTAACCGTTATAGCTATCCGAATTGCTAAAACAGTACCTACTACCTATCTAATTATTTTGTTCGATACTGATGTATTTGTCAGCCTCGGTAGCCTAGCTGGTAGTGACCTTGCCTACGAAGCTGGAGGTTTCTGGATCGAATCCCGAATTTATTTATCACAAATATTTGTTCCTTGGTCATGGCTGTATTTATATGTATCTATCTATTATATATTATATCGTCGCCTGGTACCTACATCACAAGCCTTAAAATTGAGCCTACCGTGGGACTAGGTCGATTGGTGTAAGATGTCCTAAGATACATATTTATTTATTTTATTTATATCTGTAGACGGTTAACGGTAATTAAACGGTGTTTAAATATATTCTACCTAAGTCTGTCAAACATAGACAATATTCAATTCACTAACGTGCAACATTGTTAAACGCCTTGAATTTATATTACCCGTAAACTAGTGCCATTATTTATAAGTATGCTAAGTAATAAGTATGGTCCCAGACTGACTCATTCTACGTGACTGTACTTCGGCGTGAAGGGCTTTATGCTGAGTAGGTACCACAGATTACGTGGTATAGATTCTGTGATATGCATTTCGATCTTGCATTGACCAGAAAACGCGGACTTTGATAATCCCAAGTTTCTGTCACTACAACGAAGGGTTAATTGGAGACACATGCCCGAATTACTATTTTCGAAGTAAAAATTCAGAAAGAATCTTTAGACTTTTTTTATGTGACGAAGTCACGAAGGTAGACTACTGAGCTCTCAGCCCACCTGGTGGAAAGCGGGAACTGGGCCCCATGGACATAATGACCAAAAAATCGCCTTTGCGCTGCCTACCCTGAGGACTTAGATGGATTGCCTCTATCTATGCCAGTAATTACACCGGCTATCTTACCCCCAAACCGGAACACAGTATGTACTAACTATTTAGCGGCAGGTTAACGGGTAAGACAGTGGTAGCTATCCGGGCGGACCCTGCACGAGGTCCTACCACTAGCAAGACTTTCAATGCGCTTAGGCGATTCAACGGTCGCTGGCTTCATACTATGAGGTATAAACTCAAATTTGAAATCAAATACGTGATCAAAATCGTAAACAAACAAATGTTATTTTTAAAAGCATAAAACTTTTTTATCGAATGTATTGTCTTAAATTGAAAACCATCGTAATTAAGTACACTTAATATGCATGTATAATATAATACCTATTAAATACAAAAGTTTTCTGATAAATATACTGAGGGGATAACTATTTGCATGCACAGTTTTACGTCCAATATTACTTATCTGAGACGCAGAATATGTTTTAAACTGTTTTTTTACCACGTTCCTTACTTTTATTTTAAATATAACTTTAAATTTCTATGGATTAAAATCCATATCGTCGGGGATAGTGCAATACCGCGTAACTACAAAAACAGACAGAGTTCAAATATCAAACAATTGACACTCAAATTGAGCCTAATTGAATTTGTTAGTTACGCGGTATTGCACTATGCCCGACGATATTATAATATCCAGTGTATTGAGTAACTTATCTGTGGTAAGTACAGTCGCGCGGGAAATTGGTTTCCCAATCGTTGGGGAATTCCTTATCCCAAAACTGCGTTGGATTGACGTTTTCTCGGAATACTAATGCACGTGGAAGCGGTTTGATTTATTCGAGTTCACTGATTTGCTTATTTTTATTGGGGAAAGGAAGTTAGTTAATTTCTTGCATTTTTTTCAGTGTGATGTGGGTTTTGTAAAAATTATACCAAGGAGCTTGTTTAAACACTAACTACACTTTCGGTCAAAGAATTTCAAATTGTCGGTTGCCAAAAGATAAAAAATAAAAATATAATAAACAAAAACAAATTTAACCAAAATCCATTACAAAATCAGTCACATCACATCATACAATCACAGATCACAGTGATGTTATGTAGCAGAATCTTTGAAATTTGATTACTTCGAATACGTAATGGTCAACATGACTTGAATGTACGTACCTACATAGAATATACTAATAGTTCCACAACTTAGCCAAAGCGTAACTATAGTTCGTTACGTTTGTTTATATTCATCTCTGAAAGGATCGGGCGATTGCAAAGATACAACATAATCTCAATGGAATCAAGCAATTGAGATAGGATTCAATTTACGGTACCGAAATCCGCCCCCGAAATATTACGACACCGTAATAAATGCCTTTAAAGCAATATTTTGGCTCGCAAATATCATCATATTATAAATATATTAGTAAATACTCTCAAGATACCATTACTTTCTCCCAAAGGTACTGACAATTTTACATAAATAATAAATAGTTGCCACGCTCAAATGGAAGCCGAATATATACTTTAAAGGGAATAAATAATTTCAAAGCGCGTTCTACGCGAGTGTACATAATACCTCTCTAGAGCCGACATTAAATTGGACTCTAATAGCTTGAAAATAAAGTCTATGTTTTAGCTTGAAAGCAATATGTAACAGACACTTTAAGCAGGGATTTAACACGGGAGTGGTTAACCATTCGTTACGTTGAAACGTCAGGGGTGACATTTGTATGGCGTCCGAATGAGAACTTATTTATCCCTAAAAAGTACTTAAAACGTATGCAAATCAGAGCTGGCTCAGAAGCCGCGAACCTAAAAATTCGTAAATTTCGAGCACCGCTACAAGTATGTATGTCAAAATGTACATATACAGGATGAAACATAAGTCGTGAACTCGTGAACAGTAATAGGTTTTTCTAGCTCTATAAACAACTAACTAACAATTGAATGCGCAACAATACTTACAAATAGTCATACTTTTTTGTATTTTTTGTGGCTTTTTCTCATTTTTAATGTGTTTTTCAAAAATGATAACGGCTATTTAAGCTATTTAAAACGTTAAATGTAATAAATATCATTAAATTTTACACGAAATGACAAAACTGGCGTTATTAATTACTTCAATTTGAAGAGGTAATTTAAACTATTCCATTAATTTGTCTTAAAAATCCTTTTGGTTATCCTAAAGCCAAAAACTACAAAAACATAAGCCCAAAAAAATACAAAAAATAAATAAATAACTTGTCAATTTTTAAATAAATTGTGGGGCATTTCATTGTTAGTTGTTTATAGAGTTATAAAAACGTATCACTGTTCACGACTCATGTTTCACCCTGTATATATACAAGGTGGAATTCGACGAGGGACCTTTACGGAAATGGGAGATAGTTAAGGCTATACTAAGCAACTTTTACTATGAGACCAACCCCGAAATCGTAAAAAAAAAAACTTATCCATACAAAAAGGTACAGCATGTATACACACAATGTATGAAAGTAATTTTTTTTTTTTACGATTTCGGGGTTGGTCCCATAGTAAAAGTTGCTCAGTATAGCCTTAACTATCTCCCATTTCCGTAAAGGTCCCTCGTCGACTTCCACCTTGTATATATACCTATACATATCTCTCCAAGCCGATTTCGATTACAGCGACTGTAACTTGATTAATGAATTAGTTAAGGGCTCCAGCATCAACCCGCTTGCCCAGCGTGACGATTGTGGGCATTTACCTCCTAATCCGTCCAAAATACGATCAGTTAATAGGAGAGGCCTACATCCTAAAATCATGACTATCTTCTGAGCATTGAACAGAGAAAGGCTGATGATATAATGATGTGTGTATGTACTATCCCCCTTATTCATAAACGTCTGCTAACTTAACAAGCTGCTAAGTATTGTTTGTCCCTTTTGCTCTTATGGACACATTGTTAAGACCGATAGGAACAAACCATTATTAGCGGCTTGTTAAGTTAGCAGACGTTTATGATTATGAATAACGGGGTATAATTTCAAGAAACTCTTCAATTATTCCTTTGGCTTGCCCTGAATGTTTTATTCCAAGGTTTCGAGCGGTGCGTTACACTCCAGGGCATAACAACAAAACCTACATTCGTTATTTTTGACGACTGTTCGAATACAATGGAGCTTCACGCGAGGTGAGAACAAGTTGTATCCTTCCTCTTATCATGGCTGTTATTGCTATTGCTTAAATTCACCTGAGGATAACTTGTATACATTAACACTCGAGTTTCAAATGTTACTCTTAAGTTTAGTCCAAAATAAAAGAAAAATCGACTTCAACCGATTTCTTGAAGATCCCATCATCAGACCCCGACTTATAAAAAAACGGTTCACGATTCTCGGAGATATGGAATGGAGTACATTCAGACCAAACGAGCATTCGCTATTCTAACCTCCTCTACGAAATTCGATCGTTACACAAAACGTGATTCGTTGATTTTCTAGAGTGGGGCATAGAACAGCGAATGCTCTGAATGCACCTAACATACATACAAAATAAACAGACGAATTGAAAACCACCTCCTTTTTGGAAGTCTGTTAAAAATGTACATGTGGTGAATGAATTCCTATATCCATTGCAACTGGGGCCTTCAACGGAAAAAAAAATATACATGCGTCTACCGCATATCAGAATACTTACAGAATTTTATTGGTTAGCTTAGCGGGTTCCGTATTAGGGTCGAATGCCAAAAAATGTACATAGTTAAGGCCTAATCAAAACAAAAATCCCAATCGCTTCAATTGTGTTATCATCATCATCATCATCATCAGCCTATGTTAGTCCACTGCTGGACGTAGCGTACGCCTCTCCTATTAACTATGCGTACAATCGACAACACAGCTGTGGATACAGACAAAGTGCCAGAAATATGTATACACACCTTTATGTCCAGGCAATAAAGTTCTGTTTATATATTTTTGGCACTTTGCCTGTGTTCACAGGTGTGTTGTCGATTGTACGCATTAGGAGGTAAATGCCCATAATCGCCACGCTGGGCAAACGAGTTGGCGATCGCAGTAATGTGTGTTGTGTGCACTATTATGACATTGATGACGCTACTACCTGCTACCCATCATCAATCTTCTATTAAAGAATGGTCAGTGACACATCCATCCCTTAGTCGACTCTTATCTTACGACACCCGCGGGAAGAGTTGGGGTGATGACAAATGTATTCTTACTGCCGTCACCACACGGCCAATTATGTTATACTAATTAAAATTAGATAGTTACAATGTGTACTTTGTCCAACAACCTTTGGCCGTAGAAACAGGCGTCATATTTAAAAAAATAGGCGCGTATTTTTGATCGGTCATAGAAAATTTGAATTTATCACATTTATTCACTGCATTTGTTACATAAAATTAAACTTCGAATACAAAAATCATGACGTAAATTTTTTTTTATAAAAGGCCATTTAACTATGTACATTTATTGTTTGCAATGGACCCATTAACTTTCAAAATTTTAAGACCAAATCACACTGGTGCGTTGCGTCCATTACTGGTAAGCAATCGGAACTGTGCGTCATATCCGCTCGATTAAAACTTCAGAACAGCATTGTATTTCTAATGGGACCGTATCATTGTCTTTCGTATTCATATCGAAGTTGGGACCGCTTTGTAGGGACTTGAGTAGAATGAGATTGGAAAATCGGATTACAATATAGTAAACAACTATATTACAATACAAATATAGGAAGAAAAAGTAGATTCTATATATTTTAACTTTATTGCAGAAACAAATGTCGGTTTTAATGCTGAATGCCATTCTGTACCAGTCCAACATTTGGTCACAATATTGTACTTTCTGGTACAGACAGTGACATAAATACATGTTTGCAGTTTTGCATATTGTATCAATGGTCTGAGGAACATCTGTTTACCTATTTTATATGTTTCACTGTACATATTTAACATTGGTTTATCTTGCAATTTCATTCAAGAAGTGATTTTAAATACACCATGCTTACGAAGTTCGAGTTTAGGTCATTAAAGCATTAAAAATTTTATAGAAACCTAAAAAATTGCATTATTTTATACTCAAGCACCATTAGAACACAATTGCAATTTTATCACCAGCTTAAAACCATTAATTTCCAAAATTTCCATAATTGTTTTGTTTAAATTATTGATATTAATTAGTATTACTTAACGTAAAACTATATATTTAGTCTGCGAACGTGTTTCATTTCAACATATGCGACAAAGACGTCAAATGCTATGAAAAGTTAGCCATATTTGTTTTCCTTTTTTTGTTATCTACTGACGTGTAGTGTGATTATTGCAAGATTATAGTTATTGTTAGGTATACTCCTCGCTTTGCTCGTTATTGTAGAAAACATTGAGCTTAATAAAAATCTAACTAGATACATTCATCATCACCAGAGATCGGACAAACGCGTCATTGTTCGCAATAATATGGACATGACTCCAAAGTTGAATAAATGAATAACTAAACGAATAATTTCTTAAAATTTTATGTCAAAGCTTTAAGATGATTATTTACAAAGGTTTTCATATGTAGTTACCGGTTTCAAATAGATAATTTTATGAAAATGATTAAATGATTAATTAATTATTCAATAAATTTTGGAGTCATGTCCTTATTATTGCGAACAATGACGCACATTTTTCCGATCTCTGATCATCACCGATAATCTACTCGTAAATTAGAAAACATCTGCTGTTCCTTAGGTGCATAATCAAACGTATTGAACATCTACCATAAATAGAAATCTACATACAACAGGTGTATTGAAACCGGGAAAACTTGCATTTATGTATGTATTCACCCATGTACGTACAAATACTGAAGGCAGACTAACATCTGGCATAAATTTAGCTTAGGATAGTGCATTCCGTATGCAAATATTCCTGCAACTTGGCGCGTCTAATCTCGAAAGTTTTAATCTAAGGGTGGTAGCTTAAACTTACTAGCGGGGAATGGAACTAGACAGTTAATTTCATTGAGCGAAAATGAATATGTAAGTAGGCATTCTGCTTTCTAAATAATGGAATTACATTCTTATCTGAATAGTCCGTGGGCTAGTCGGCCTGAAATTTGAAAACTGTATAATTTGGGGGTACCAAGTGTCCTTTTTACAGTAGTTAGACATATTCATAAGGATGTTAAAAAAGTATGATAGACATCTCAAAGTGGTAGCTAATAGGCATACGGGCTATTTCAAGATTTCCGTTGTATGACAGGTATGGTTAAAATTAGGAGGTACAAATTTTCCTTTTCACGGCTGTTAGGTAAGCTTATAAAAACGTCAAAAATGCAAGATTGCCATTTATAAGTGCTACCTAACAAAAATGGGGGCCAATCAAAGATGGTGGATTTCAAGTTTTACAAAATCAAGTATATCTCGAGAACTATTAAATATATCTATTTACTCTCTTGAACAATATTAAAGGCATATCTGTAAGCTTCATATTTTGCATATACACCATATTGCTAAAACCAACCAATAATTAATTATGACCAAATTTATGAAAATTTCGTGATTTTGATTTTTTTTGTGTCGTGTTTTTACATAGTAGTCATGACGCTAGAAAAATTAAATATTTTTTTAAAGATAGTGTATTTAATAAGCTTTAATTTGATGTATATAACTTGTTGGCGGTATTAAAAAAAGACCCATAAAAAATATTTAAATGAATTGTAGTCATAATCCACCGTATACTTGGTGATTTAAGAGGCGATGGAAGTGCCACTCGTAAATACCTTACTCGTAAATAGTGCTTATTTCAAATAACCAAGATTGAAAAATATAAAAAAATCGCACCCCCAAATTATACCGTTTTCTAATTTCAGACCGACTAGCCCACGGACTAGAAGTACCTATTTCAAATACAGTAAGCTTCGAAAGGTCTTTAGATACCGTCGTTGCGCCTGCAAAAAGCAATATGTGGTGGCTTTTAATAAATTCAATTAATACCGTTTGTGTATAGCTTATAGCTATACCCTTGCTAGGTTACTATTTCAAAGTCATAAATCAATCACATAGCGGATTTTAAAGGCTCAACGACGATACTAAGCTTTTGAATGGGAAAATATCTCATACAAGTCATACAAATTTTGGATATCTTGGTAGTTGTCAACTACGTCTACCAAGATATCCAAAAATACATGCTCTCACGGGATTCGTGTGATAAGATAAAGCTGCCACCTCAGTCACAGTGGTTGAAACGCACGGAAAAATGCCCAGTAGCATAATTAGTTGGCGTTTATGAAAATAACTTTCAAGTGCCAATATATTAATGCTATTCTAGTTTAGAGCCTAATCTGAATCGCGATGTGTCAGTTGAATAACTGTAAATAAATGTAATGTCACCAGAACCAAAGGGGTATACCAAATTCAGATCAATCGGTTGACAGAAAGAGGTTGAAACAATTACTAAATTTAACCCAAGTCAAAGTCAAACTATTCTTTATTCAAGTAAGCTTATTAATAAGCATTTTCGAATCGTCTGACACTATCAAGAGAGAAAAAAAAATCTACTACAAGTAAACAAACGGGGTAAGCTAAATAAAACCGACAAAAAAATGACATGCCGAAACTGAATCATTTAAGAGATTGTGGTAGCCCCCCTGAACTAGATAGTCAGGTGGCTTATGGTGGTCAGGCGTTTATCGTTCTATACGTCACTTTCGCACTCGCATATATGTTAAAACGTGACGGCAACGATGATAAACTAAACACGGTACCATCATAAGTCTACAGGGTTTATTCAGTTTCGCTGAGGACTGTATCCTAATCAGTATGGGTCGGAACTATGGGTGCAAAACTTTAACAAAACTTCTCAAGTGGGCTTGACATAGCACATACACCATAAAATATCACATCTACACACCCACACATAGGGATATAGGGAATAAAATGGAATATAGCGCTCACAAAAATTATATTAACATATTTATGTTGTATCTCATATAAGTGAATTGTAATTCTTAATGAGATTAAATTATCTTAAACCTATATAGACTTTTCAATAATGTTCGTATTTTTCTTGGCTAAAGTGTTGCCATAATGTCAATTTTAAAGTTTTGTTAAAGTTTTGCACCCATAGTTCCGACCCCTACTAATCAGAAATGAGATTGGATATTAAACTGATCACCACTATTTTGATACGCTCTGTTTAATACTTAAGTACCTACTTAAGCTGGTGACAAAATAGTTTTTACAGTTACAAACACTACCGTAGCACGACATAGTGCGCAAGTACAAATTATCTCAAATTTGTAAAACAAGACGCCGTCAAACGTTCCGGTTCGGTTCCCAGTCGTTGACATGCCCAACAAAACCGCAGACCATTGTTTATTTGTACCTTTAGAAAAAAAAGTACCCCAAAAAGACCCTTATGCCTTAGAACATACAGAAAATATTCACAGGTTTGGAAAGCAAAATCATTTTAGCAAGTGTTGCTAAATTGGTCCTAGGCTACGACCACGAAATTCGAAATTCGTATATTTCGAGTATTTGTTTCTTTCACTCTAATGACCCCTTCATAGGAGTGACAGAGATGAATTCTCGATATTTGCGGATTTCGAAGTTCGCAGTAGGGCCCCTGCGTCTCTTTTTTCAAAGGATAGAGACATTTTGATGTCGAACAGCTTTTATAAGGATATCAGATTACGGCGAGTTATCAGATTTTGCCAGAGTTCGATGATTTGTCTTCGTTACTCGACGTCAAATAAGATGGAAGATAGTTGGATAGTAGGCGTAGTAAGACAACCGAACTAAATCATAGGGCCATCCGTCCACAGTACAATTCTGAGTTGTTGTTGTTGTTATATTCTGACCATTTTTTCCGCAACTTGACATCAAACGTGCCTATTTTGCGTGGTCCCAACGCTGGCTCAGTAATTGTTGAGGACTTCACACACACTCTTGAATTTCTTCGCAGGTGTATGCAATTTAAGTTATGAAATTTATGAATAAACAACTGAACATTTATATTTATTTCCAGTTCAAAATTCCACTGCAGATGGATGAGGCATTTAATGTGTGATTTTGCGAACGACAACTATTAACCTTTAAAAAATAGGTACCAAGTAATATAACATTACATTGTTAACTTACAAACAACTTTTTATTGTTACTATCATTTTGGCTGTTTAAGTAAGCGACAATTTAAACTTAGAATTTTATATGTAAAATACCAGATTACCCGTGTTAGGCCTCGCCTTCAAACAATTGCAATTTAAATGCTTTAATTCAGTATTAATTTTCACTTTCAAATCTCTACCGGACTCTTAACATTTTTTATATCAAACATTACGTTATTCTCATTGCATTTAAAATTAACAATAAAAATCACTCCACCTAAAGACATACTTAACTATTATTACGATACTTAGAGCAAACATCAAATTAATGAGCATCACTTTTATATTTAATGAAAAGTATCACGCTGCTTAGTAGGTAACTTTTAAACAAACTTTACGACACAGTCCTTGAATGGACCACCGACAACGTGGGAAAGAGAAGGCAGGTGCATTTTAACCACCAAAAACTGGACACCATTTATTTTGGAGTACTAACCTAAACTTGAGCGTCATTATTTGATACCCCCGTAGTCTTACTTTAGGTTTAAGGTACAAGTGGCAACGATATGGCATTAATTTTAAAATAACAAGGTGATTTCAAAAACGGTTCGTGAAAACGTCCTTTTATCATCGACAATTTAGACAATTAGTGTGACAATGTTATTTGACCATCGTCGCCAGCTTCGATGATTCGACCTAGTTTATAGCATAATACTATCTCTGTTACACTTGTCAGTTCTAGATAGGAGTGAAAGAGATAGCATTTTTCTTTCAGTCGCCAGTAGGCTTAGCACAGGATTAGTGCGACAACATGTCGCCGCGAGATAGGACTATCCATCCCTCTTTCATTCATATAGTTAGTAAAAGATGGAAAATCTATCTCGCGGCGACATACTGGCTTACCAATCATGTGCTAAGCATACAGATACTTTGCAGCACTTTACTCAGCTCATTTTACAATTCCAACGTCGCGAAAAAACAATGAAACTTACCAAAACGGTCGCATGATTATTTCTGTCGTCCACCCACGCGACGAGTAGATCCGCTCCTCTCATATTCCTGGCCGTGTTGAACCCTATCCCGACGTACCCACGGGTCCTCGCCTCGACCCTGAACGTGATACTCGAATCCGAGTTCACCCATCTTAGAACTACGTCTCCATTCTCATCTAAGCGTTCAGAATGTGCCCATATTAAACTAGATTCGTTGTAGCTTTTCGAATCGAAGACATCTCGTCTATGACGCGGTCTGTATTCGTTTACTATTCTACTAGTTTTAGCAGTCTTTGATTGGATGTCTAATAGACGCAGCGCTTGTGCGTTTTGCGTCGGATTCGGGGGAAGTTCGTTTGGCTGTAAGTGACTTTTGTGTGTCGGTAACTTGGCGTCACATGTTAAAATCGCGGCCAACGTGATCACTGTTTGTAGACGCATTTTTCTTTTATCGCTCTCTCATCTGTCCTGAAACAAAAACACAAGATTAATATGCGTAACAGAGGAGGTTCAAGTTCAAAAAACCTGTATTCAGTCGAATGAGTTTAACAAGTGAACTGATACATTTACATGGCCCCCGAAACCTGATGATACGCAACAAAATGTAAGATAATAAAAATTATAACGCGCGGATGTAATCATTAAACGGGTATTATATCCGGAGTAATGCCCCTACTAGTGTAACTCATGATTAAAAACGATCGGTGCAAGTCGATAACGACAACGGCATTTTGAGTAATATTGACGCTGCAACATATCGTTATTAGACTTATTAGACATAACGCAGTACATTTAAGTATCAGTACTATCTATTTCAGTAGCCGTACCATAAGTTGGAAAATTAAGGAGACGTTAGGTTTTACGTCGATACGTAATGCATTCTATCGCGGTCGCACTGACATATTGGAGCGAGCGTGATGACCTGCTTTAGTATCGAGTAAAGCCGCACGCTCCGAGTGCACACGCGTCATCGCCATCACTTCATTCAAATCCTATTTTTTTTGTTTTTTTTTTCAATTGTACACAAAAGAGCGAAACAAGTTCCAACTTTCTGAAATTTGGTAAGCAAGGCGCTGTTTCTGTTCACACGTTTACTATAGTTTTACGCACGTTAGCCTATAACAAGCGCTACAAACACTCTGAAGTTCTGGCCTTGTTGTAAACCATGCAGCCAACCGTGCTTCTACCTCGCTTCTGCCAAGGTCATCTTGCAAAAACGGTGGTTGTCACCCATCTGGCACATGCTTAATGCTACCGATACTTGCTAAGTCATAGCGCGGCTACTGGCGACATAATTGCAGGAAAGTTTTAGCGAAGTTTCTTTATCACGAACACCTTCGACGAGGCTTTTAGCCAAAAACAAGCAATTTTTCGAGGTAACTAAACAAGACCAGCATTCGGTACCAATTTAGAAAATTACACCCTATAATGTTTGAAACAAACAGTAGAAGATGCCCAGGATCGCGTAAAGTGGAGGAAATGTAGCAGGAAAACGGACCCTGGCAAAGGCCGGGATAGCGCTAGGTAGAAGAAGAAGAAGAATGTTTGAAACAAACCACTTAAAACAAATAGTAGTGGTGACTAATCGGCCCATTAGCATACTAGTCACAATTCGGCGCCTTTCCACCGAGTCATTGGTCCCATAAAACTGAGATATGCACAACTACTCTATTAGGCATTTTATTCGATGTCTGTGCTTCGCGAACGTACCTAATTTATTAATATTAATGGCTTTAATATGTTAGTGTGAATTGTTATTAGCATGTATTGGTGACTAATAGAGAATATTCGTTTTTTAAATAGTTGGGTTGCTAAAAATATAAATCAGGTTTATAGTGCGTTTAAGTTGGTGTTATTTTATAAAGTGGGACTTGGGTAGGTTACGAGAATAACGGTCTCTTTCTCAATCCCCGGATAAATATATCAGTTAGATAAAAATATCACTATCCTTTTCCCTGGGCATATAAAACAGAAGGACAGCTAACATTTATCTGACAGATATATTTTATTCAAATGGCTTAAGTATCGTTATTCGGCTTCTATGAGACAACACAACTTAATCAGTAAAATACTTAGATTGCTAAACGTTCACCGTTACAACATTTTAGGTTACAAAAATAAACATTCTAAAGGTGAGTTTACACCAATCGTGCGACTGCGAATGCTCATTCTATCCCCATTCTCCGAAACACAAAACGTAATTGGTCGAAAATGTCGAAATTCGTTGATGTCGTAGAGTGGGGGATAGAATGAGCATTCACTTGTTTGGTACACACCTTAAGACACAAGTCGCTTCAAATCTATGGAGTTATATGACAGATTTCACATCAATCGCATGCGTTGCCTACATTAAACCGCACACGCTATCCGACCCCGCTCGTCGTCCTCAAAGTTCTCAAACTTTATAATTTGAATAAACAAGCACGCAAAAACGTGCAAAAGACAAACATATCGCCCTAACATTTACCCTCGTTCAATCGCTATTTACTAACCAATAAGACCAATCCAAACGGCAAATAGTCTTCTATAAAAGCATTACCCTAAGAGAGTTTTATGCAAAAAGAGAACAGTCATAAAATAAACGTAAGCTCTTTGGCTAACAAAAACGCAGTGCTTTATTCCCTTCTTTTGCGGTAATAAAACAGCAGTGAAAAGATACGGAATTATTTCAAGTGAAATTTGGAGATGGGACTTAGAAATGTGTTTTCATTGTAGAATTGGAGCTGTCGCTTATATTTTAACAATGAGTGAATTGTTTTTGTTAAAATTCGCTGATAAAAGGGATAGTTGGATCAACCATGATTATATTGATTATAGTCCGACTGTAACACCTAAGGTATCTGAGGTCCTACCCTACAAACGAAGTATTGCCTCCCTGTTATACTTACGTACGAATTCACGAGTGCGAGAGAGAAGCAACGCTTCGTTCGCGGTTCGCGGTAGGGCCTCTGTAACTGTATATATAAAGGGAAATAATTTATTTTGTGTTTAAAAGTATCCAATTCATATAGGTAGTTAGGTATCCGTCCTAAGGGTTCCTAGTTTACTACGGAACCCTAAAAAGCAAAATCATATATGAAGGGTCCACGGAAAAAACAAGAAAAAATTAACTTAATTTTAACGGAAGAAGGTACAAATTTATCCTGATTTTCATAAGATCTAGACATGTTTTTTCCGTGGACCCTTCATATATAATAACCAACCCAAAAAAGATATCGTCAATAACATATTGCGATGAGTAAAGACATATAATTAAGGCAGCAAATGGGAACCAATTTTACAAAATTACTGTCATAAGAGTAATTATCCCTTGTCTCGAATCGAGACTCGATACGTGTCATTAGCACTTCAACTGTGAACAAATTAATGAATGAAACGGCGCACGCTTCAAATAATAATATACTCGTATAGACGTAAAACAATTTCCTAGTATCTTTGACATTTACACTGCACGCTACTGCATGTCATTGAGAGTCTAAGTGTAAAGGCCCGGATACGACATTGGTCTAAGGCGGTCGCGGCGCGCGGTAAGCGGCGAGCGAATCCATGAGTTGGAGCAAGAGGCCAATATGGGAACTCCCTCTCGCACGTGGTTTTTCGCTAAGCCGGTCGCATTAGACCAATGTCGTGGCCCGGCCTATAGACCAATGTCGTGGCCAGGCCACACTAAGAGAGGTTTGCTAGTGTCACAAAGTTTAATTTTATAATTATTTATGTCCATTTGTATTGTAACACTAGTTGCCTGTGACTACGACTGCGTCTGCGGGGAAACTGTATTACATTTTCCGAGATGAAAACTCCTAAACAACATTACCTCCACTATCTTCACAGTTAATTTAATTATTTTTGTTTTTATATTAAATTGTCTAATTAATCAAAATTCTTAACTAAATTTTATTCTACAAAATTCAAAGTTACCACACACTAGTGTATGACATTAAACCGCATTTTGGTCCATTATCAGTATCCGGCAAATAAATTTAGTAATGCCGGTATAAAAACTGGAATGTAACTGATGTAAACGGTTTTCTGTTACATTTTGGGACAAGTGATTAGTTGATACGGAATGTTAATTGACACGGGTTTCGAGGTAAATTTTAGTTTGTCTCTTCGCTAAATTGCTTTTTTTTTAAACCTCATGAATATCTTGTTACAAAGTTGAATGTCGAATAAAGTCCGGCAGATCACTGTAACCTACTCGTAATCAAATTGTCCGAAGTATTTATTAGTGATGAAGTATACAGTGACAAAATAATCTAGCTACTAAAATAAGTTCCGGACTGTACAGCTTTAAGATTTTTTGCTTACTTTGCTGTTTTCATAGTTTTATTTCATGAGTGATAATAAGCCAAAATCAGTATGCTTAGCACATGATTGGCATGTCAGTATGTCGCCGCGAGATAGATTTTCCATCTTTTACTAACTATATGAAAAAAAGAGGGATGGATAGTCTATCTCGCGACGACATATTGTCGCACTGATCCTGTGCTAAGCCTACTGGTTTGGACAAAAAGGCTATACCAATCTATAAACAGATTTGAATGAAATGAATCAACAAACCCTGTTTTACGTGAAATATCAAACGAGCGAGGACGACGGGATACAAAATACTTACGGCAACTTGTTTTAAACTTTTTAAGCTTTTCAAAGACAACGAAAGGGATTTACCATTTGAATCGAAGTTTAATTGCAGCTGCAACAATCGTCTCGCTTCCTTTCAAATCTAATCTAACTTTAATCCGACTTCACAATCAATTCCACGACCGTACGTTTTGAAGCCAATTGTAATCCTTTGAAGAAGTTGTTTGTATTTATGTATTTATAGGTGGAATGAGCTGTCAGATATAGATTACATTAATAAAGGTTGAAGGTTTTATGTTCGTATAATAAAACCAAAATTGTGTTCTTAAAGGTAACACTTTGGTACCTATACCAAATTCCACATCCGGCATGATTGAAATGTATTAACAAAAATGCTATGTAACAAAATAAACTTAAATATTAAATCTCAAATGTATAACACGTTTTATGTGGTTTCATTTCGTCATACTGTGGTAGTTAAGGCCAAGTTAAAACTTTAAAACTGTGTATTCAAGGCCATATGGCCGTGAAAGCAAAACCAACAAAAATGGCCCGTTTACCGGAGCGGTTTCAACTTCCTCCCTGTAAGTGGATAATGATCCGATCTTGTTGTCGCTATTCCCATCGCAAAGTGCATCTCGCCAAACCAGCTTCGAAGCGAATAGTTGCAAAATAGTACATTACGACACAAGTGCGAAAAACATGAAACTCTAAACGAGTGACGACACGAGTTACGAATTTCGTTTTTGCACGTGTCTCGTACGACGTTTTTTAGTAGGTACCCGAAGTGCCCTCCGAAGTTTTGTACCTAACGTAAAATGACCCACTTCTCGCCCTAGAGCCTAAAAAAGGAACCATCTGTACTAAAAAACCTATTTTAAGATTTCTAAGCCGTCACAACGCGGCGATCAATGCCCTCACCGGGTTCGAACCCGGACCATCCAGCTTTGTCGGCAGGGTCACTACCGGCTGAGCTATCAATAATATCAATATATTAACTAACAATTTGGTTGACGATAACTTGAGCTCATTTTCATCGCCTGAAGCAGTGAACTGGATAAGTTAAATAACCCTTGTTTTGCGCAATGTGTCAGCAGTTGGTTTTTGTGGCATTTCCGCTCTATTCCTAAGACGTTGGCAATGTGAAAAAGTTCAAGACGAGAACAGGTTTTTTCTTTGGTTATGTACGATTAATATGCGAGATCACTATTATCGTTATTGATAAATTGAGCAATTTATTTTGGTCTCTAGATTGTTGTCCCCTTTGTTTAATGCGTCATTTTCAATTTAGGTGGCACACTGAACGATACGAACCAAGACTGAGCCACACTGGATGCGTATTGCGTGTGCAGCACGTATGCGTGTGCGTGGCATGCACGTTGTGGCGTCGGAAATGTCATAGTAGATGGAACACCGCTTGCACGTCACGCGGACGTGCACGCCACGCTAGCGGTGTGCCATCTAATATGCTATTTCAAACGGTACAACGCGCATGCCACGTATGCGCGCGTGCTGCACACGCATCAGGTGTGACTTGGCCCTATGAGATAGTAAATATTAACTAAAATATTTCACTCGGATTGTTTTTCAATATTCTCGTAGATATCAACGTTTAACAACAGTATTTTCAAATAAATACCAAGTCAATCACTTTAATTCCCCCATACTTTTTCTTACATTAATGCAAATTTAACACTTATATGGATTTCTCATATAGGTATGCCATTGTCAGAACTGGACCAAATTAAAATTAAGCAACAGCTTTCAAATAAAAAAAGAATCATCAAAATCGGTTCACCCAGACGGAAGCTCTGAGGCAACAAACATTTAAAAAAAACATGCAGTCGCATTGAGAACCTCCTGCTTTTGATGAAGTCGGTTGAAAAAAAACAGTCGAATTTTATTAAAATGGCTATAAAGAAATACAAATATACTGCATCGATCAAATTGATCGACATGTGAATTATGAATCACTTTTCTCTGTTCACTGGATTGTAACGTTTTTCTCCCTTCGCGGCTTCGATAAAACCTGCGATTTACATTTGCCTAATTAGTTGCGCACGAGTGCTTGATCAGATAGGTTTTTATCTGAACCGCCGCACTTTGAAAAGGTCATATGTTGGGTAAATATTCTACTGAGTTACATTGTTGTGTAAGTGATACATCGTAGACCTGCAGTTCGTTGCCTTTGGTTATCTAATAATCTCAGATATTTTGAAATGGTTTTTTTTTAAATAATAATATTATGTATAATTATGTACATGTATAAAAAAAATAATAATAATGGTCAAACTTTTTCCAGACATAGTTAAGTTTTAGAACGTTTATATGATTTCGTAGCCAAGGCATAGAGAAGCAGTAGCGTTAAAAAAACAATGTAGGTATACTCGTACGCTATGTTACTTTCCGTTCTTAAAATATTGTTTGACAGGTTGGAAAGTTTCTTAAAATATTTCTACGAAAGAAAGGGCTAATATAAATTTATGTAGCATAACATAATACATATGTATGCAAATGTTTCATTGTAAGGGAGTCAGCGTCTAAAGTATCAGTTACACGGGCTTCTGGCTACCTATCCGAATAATAAGTAAATATAAATGGAAAACACAATAGCCTTTGTACACTCGCCATCACATAATACACTGCCCATGAGTAAAGGGAATTTTTTTAACAGCGGATTACTGACCATTAAAAATGCCATATGAAGTTTGAGGGATTCTGTCTATTTTAAGGGAAAATGATTTTTTTAACGTTTTTTGACCGTTACGCAATGATAAAACACATTTTAGGTACCGATTTTGTTACTGTGTTCTTAGTATTTTCACGTTTAATCGACAGAAATCAAATGAGCAAAATATCTTTAATTAGGTACCTGGCCCATGTAAAAAAAGTAAAAGTGTATTTTTTGCGATACTTTTATTAATAAAATACTTTTTTTATGTAGTGAGGCATTAGATTTTTAGCCTCAGAAATATATTATGTTGTTTAATTTTTCCCTTTCCTCATATATCGGCACCTTGTACCTATATCGGAGCGCCAGCGGTGCTCAAAAACGTCTGAACATGCTCTCCAACACTATTGTCATGAAGAAGCCTGCTCAGAAGCCAACTTAGGGGGTTTTCCCCCCAAAACACCCAAAATAATAAGGGGGTAAATGGACCGTGGGGTTTTTTAGTGGCTTAAAATATTTAGATTTTTTTCAATTCCATACCATGTTTGTTCTTTCTATCTATAGGAAGTTTCCGAAAATCAAAACATCTGAAAAAACTATATTATTGGAAAAATGTTACGTCTTATTCGGAGTGTCGCAGTGACAAATACAGATGTATATCAGACCTCTTAATTCCTTAAAATATTTTTTCAATTTAGGGGTTTAGAAAGAAAAACCTTAGTTTTAGGGGGATTTGAGTTTAAAATTAGGGTGAATTCAATTTGGAGTAAAATGGGCAGGCCACATTGCATGCAGAGCAGATGGTCGATGGGGTCGAAAAGTGCTCGAGTGGAGAGCACGGCTAGGCAAACGCAGCGTAGGACGTCCTACATGTACCAGTTAGATTGGGACCTGCATCCAGCGTGTCCCGGCGACCTTCATAAGGTCGTCTGTCCATCTTGTGGGTGGACGTCCCATCTAACTGGTACATGTGGAGATGATTCTCAGCCATAAGACGTCCACTGCTGAACACTGGCCTCCCCTCTGGACCTCCACATGTACCGGTTAGATGCGACCTGCATCATCACCAGATGATAATGAAAATTTGGAGTTGGTAACCCTGACCCTGGCCGCTCCTATATGTGATAGCGACTATATATTTTTAACTTAAAAGGCCGGTTATGGAAAAAAGTAAGCTGCTCGCATTTCCGTCAAAACGTGTTTTCAGAATCCTATCAGTGTGAGAAGTAGCTCATACTCGTACAATTTCACATTCGACTTGCTCATTTCACATAATAAGACTTAGCATTCGGATGTCACTCAATACATGACGTGAGGTGGGCACCTTGTGGGCACCATTACACCGATAGGGGTTTGCAAGATCCGTCGAATTTTAGGATCCGGATAATTCGGATATCGAATATCGGCGGATCCGCATAATTCGGATCTATATCAAATAGATGAATGGCTTTTGTCAGATTTGTTTTATTTTCATTAAGTAATAGAGTTTGCCCTTGTTTAGAGTTGTCGCTTATCGTTGAAAGAAAATTGAAGCCTATTTGACTGCGCTGCTCAATTTGGTAGTTGCATTTAAAATCATAAGTACCTAATTTTCTTCGCTCATAGCATAAATAATGCATGCAAATTAGATAATAATACGGAAAGATGGATTTCCAACACCTAGACTAAGGCAAACATGTGCTAAGTAAAATGGCTACAACTCGGTTTTACAAAAGACAATACAGATAGAAAATTACTATGATACTCAAGGGAGTCCTTACATGGTAGCTCGAAGAGGTATGCTGACGCTCACAAATGCTTAGTTTTATACAAACTGCATAAGTGATTTACCTCTTTTCGGTTTTTGTTTAAACAATAATCCCAAAATAGTCGGAAATTTAATAATACATATTTGCAAGCAAATAACTGTCATGTACTACTAAGTTACGATTGCGAATGTACTTAGAAGAGTTTTTTTTTTCAAAATTTAAAGTGATTACGATATTACCCACATAATTACTATAGTTTGTATGACTAACTTTCGTAACAAAATGGATTCTTTTTTTCAATTGACCCTTAAAATACACAGGAAACAGTGGTGTTTGTACAAAGTACCTACCTACGGAAAAATTACCTATCCGCATTGCTTTTAAACGCATGTTTCAAACACCAAACCCACAACGTGGTGCACTTATTACTGAGTGAAAATACTGAGCCCTCTTTGGATCTACTTAATATTGAAAACCATAACTTTCGAACATCTGTCGCTGTCGCACAGATATCACCTTCATTGAAGTGAAAGAGACAGATAATCAACATTTACGATTTCCGATGTTTGTGGTAGGCCTACTGGCCATTGTCCTCTTAAATTCAATATCTGTAACTCGATGCCTTTTTCTTACAAAAACAAGTATGTTTTGATAAACAAAGCCGTATGTTATCTTTGTACATTAAGATCGGAGTAATGAAATTATTGGTTTCCAGTCAGAGCCAGATAAAAAAGACGCGGGGCCCGTAGCACATTTTATAGGGGGCCCCTGGTTCTTATTCCTTTATTTTTTTTTATTAAAAATTTTATTAAAAAAAAATACCCTTGAAAGAAAATGACCCTTTTCTAGTGGCATGTTTAGCCGAGTTTCGGACGTTGAATTTATTTAGTTCTGTTCTGTTTTAGCAGATATTTGTAAATTTTTTTGCATATAAGAATTCGTCCATTTTTTTGCAGATATTGGTCCAATGTTTTTACTGCCTGTACTCGAATTTTTAGAATGGCAATGTTTCCAGCGTGGAATTGTGGATCCCTCCTAGTCTAAGGCCTGAGTAGATGCTCAAGCGGAGCTTTTTGGTGATTATAAAACATTGTAATATCGTAATAGTCAAGAAATGCTTCTTCTTTAGCAACATTGTCTGTCCGTCTGTACATAACAGTTCAATAATATAACTGTAAACAATAGATAATTATTCTGACCACGTCGGCCAACACGCATACCTCAGCAAAAACACATCCGCAATCAATCTTCATAGTAAATTGTCTAGTGTTCAGTGCTCCTAGAAACATGCATGTACTCGTAACAAGCCTCTTTTGAATATTACGACGAAACTATTAAGCGGATGTGTTTGATAGATGTTGCGTCTTCATTGGCTTATTGAAAGGGAAGATTATTCGCCCGAGGGTTCTGCTTTCTTACTATGGATTTGTTGTACACTCTAGTGTAAAAATATGTACCGAATAAATCCTCTTATAAATATGTTACGACGTTCTTATTACACAGAATCAAAGTGCACTGGGACATATTTTGGACTATTTTCATCTACACCTTATTCTGACTTTGTCTATACTAATGGTTGTTTCGTCTTCTTAAGTATTTTATTTTATTCACTAGGCACGCCAAACAGACAACATTCAGTACAAACAATACAATCCTAAAACTAAAATGATACACATACTGATGGAATAACTTAATAACTAACATTTTTTTTTTCATTTCTAACTATAATAAATATCTGTTTTCTAACTTGAGTATGATTGATATTGAAGGTGAGGCTATTCACCTTTTTGCCTTGCCTTTTTTGTCTCTTATGTAATATTACTAATATTGTTTTAAAATGATAAGATAACAAGCCACTACTCTTACTTTCATAATTGTGACTTCAACCGATTTCTCCGAGATATTATTAGACTCGGACTTGGTGCCAACAGGACCATACTGAGGTTATACCCGTTGGATTAAAAAATGTAAGAAAATCGATTCACAATTCTCGTAAATACCATACAAAAACGCAAGCCCAAGTAACACATACAAAAAAACAATCAAATTAAGAACCTCCTCCTTTTTTGAAATTGGAAACATTGGATAATTTTTACCAATCTACAGGGTGAAATTTAAATCGTGAATCGTAAATATCGTAATAGGTTTAACTCTATGAATAACTAACAATTGGATGCCCCACAAGTTACTTAGAACATCAAATGTAATGAATATTATTTATTTTTCAATGAAATGACAAAATTGGCGTTATTAATTACTTCAATTTGAAGAGGTAATTTAAATTATTCGATTAACTTGTCTTAATAATCGGTTTTGATATTCTAAACCCAAAAAATACAAAAACACAAGCCCCAAAAAAATATTCGTTAAACAAATACTTACATACATATGTATACGCTCCTATATGTATTTAATCCACGTTGGTGGGCGAGTCATACAGTATGTAGGTATTGTAGGTACCTGCGGTAACAATGTTCGTGTATTTAATATCGTGATCATGCAAATACTAAGCTAGATAATCTATAACTCAGCAAATTACCGTGAAAGCTCAATATGCACAAATGCACGAATACTGCAGTGCAGGTAGACAGCTGTAGGTACAATATGGTTTGTAACTATAGTGAATTCCTACTTACTTTTTTGATGTGTATTAGCGACCTATTGTTTTTATCTGTAAATTCATGAAACTAAAGGTCTGTTTGATATTTTCTTAGTCATTTGTTCATTGTAACTGTACGATTGTTTGTTTCTCAATAAATAAATAAAAAATATGCTTAATGTGTATATCGACTTCCACCCTGTTCACACTGGCTTGGGCGATTTGAAAGTGATTTCTATACAAAAATTGCACGTGGCGAACTCGCGGCGATTTCGCGTCCATACAAAACTCGCTCGCAAATGGCAAGTGTGCACACACTCTTATGTGAAGTCACAGACAGTGTATAATAGCAGCAAAAGTTTCCAAATAGTTCGATAGGCATCACATATAATTAGTAAGGTGTACCGACTATTTGACTTCTACAAAGTATTTCATCACGATTGTACCACGTGTAGATATTATAGTTTGGAAAGCCTGCAATTTTATCGCCCTTATTCATTAAGGGTATGAGGCGTAGGTATATTTGTTACTTTATGCAATATAAGTATTCCCTGTCAAATTGACAAATAAGAACAAACAAATAATTGGCTGATAGTGATTTAGTAACGTTTATGAATATCGGCAAATATGCGAAGCGTCTATGCTCACAATTAAAATTAGATTTTGGCGCCTGTTTAATGACAATATTTTCATAGATAACTACTTCAAAATTGAAAAAAAAAATACTGATCATGGGCCGACATGCTCTTGGCCGGTTTTTTTTCTAATACAAAAAAAAACAAGGTACCTACTTACCTACGTACAAGGTCGATGAACTTGGTGCCTACGTTAGGTCATTCATGTCATCCGTCACCTTTGACTGTCGACAACGGAATGAAAGGCTTAAGCGGTTTAGTGCATATAAAATCATAATGACTAATCGTAACAAGGAAGGCTGAGTCCCACGGTATTCAAGTTTGTTAGATGAGACTACATTTGAATTCTTTGAGCGGAATTGTTTTATTTTATAAGCAATTGTTTGTAACGGTTATGAATGGGGTTTTATTAATTATTTTTTGCAGTTTTAATTTTTGTTGTCTAGACTCAAGTTTTGTTTCTCTTGTGGTCTGCTATTTAAAAATCAAAATTGTGTTTACAATTAGGTACTCGCTTGATAATAAAAGGACACTGACATTCAACTCTGGGCCACTCGGATTCGTATATGAAAAGTCACGTGACCATTTCCATACATTTATTATTGCTTATTTTATACGATTGCAGAAAGGCACCTTAGCTAGGCCAGCAGAGGTGTCACATAGCGCAGCGTTTCCAACCAATACGACGACCGAGTGATAAAAACTTACACCGATTTTGTGATTAAATCAAATAAAAATCAATACATCCTTGACTTTTCGAATATTCAGCGCTTCATAGAAATTCAATGCGTGTGCGTCGCTTGTTTTCCTATAGTTGAGTACAAATAATATATCTTGCCTGTAGATCCCGCAATAAATGATTAGTGCATTATTTTTATTCTCGAAACAACAGTTCTGTAACGTTCTCACGACATTATGACCACAAGAATAATTTCTGCCTTTATGTCACGCGGAATAATGAGAAAGATTTAGTAGCCTCGTTTAGCCACAATATAATGTACAAACAAGAATGCATGTACAATCATACAACAGGATGACAAATGCTAGACAGTTAGTTGAAGTCCTTCCTTCATAAGAGCGGAAGTATCTAAAGAAATAATTAGTTGAAATAAAATTCTGTATGACATAACTTGTCAATCTAACAAGGTCAATTGGTAATTTACAATACGAGTATGATTTAAAACGGGAAAGTAAACATGTCAATCTAAATGATTGAGTTACTTGGTGAAGATAACATTTGCACTCGAAATATTGGGTCAATAATTTAAATTTACATGTAAAATAACCGTTTTGAGTCATACTAATAAAGTCTGTATGGATGGATCATTTGTAGAAGGGATAAATAATTAATACTATTAGACAAATATACGATCTTAATCGTTTGTGAAACGAAAGTTAGCCAATAGCCATACAAGGAATGGGGAGCTTCTTTTAGGGCTTTGAGCGGCTAGAAGATATTTGCAGAATCAGAGTCGATAATTCGATATAAATTTATTTCGGCAGATCCGGGATAACCTATTTACAGAAATCTACACTGGATCAGATTTCCTTCATCCTTTTCAACACAATTTGTGCACTGAGTCCCATAATTTTCCCCAAGAAAATAAGTATGTTAGGAGCAAACAACTATCGATCAATATTAATATGGAAGTCAACAATCACAAAGAAAAGAGAGAAATTTACATTATTACAAGTAAAGCCAAGGCTACGGACTCAATTGTCAGTGTCAATTATACAACATACATTCCACAACGGAATTGCCTTTGAAGCTCAAGTTACCCGCACACCGCATAATTATGAGAAAACGGGAGACAACAGTGAGAAAATCTGAACAATAGCTTTCCAGACGTATTGATTTCTTTGTATCCCAGCTAGACGTGAACTCTGAACTGAACTCAGTCGAAAAATTGCAAGCAGCATAAAATATATTAAAATTCATTACAATAAAAGTGAAATTAAAACTGTTAATGTGAACGAACCGAGACAAAGTGAATGAGCAAACGTTAAAAGAATTCAAGAAAACTTTTAAGTTTCACATGTACTCAGATTAAATTAATAGGGTGATTGCACATTACGGACAGAAACTAATAAACATATGTAGAATAGCCTCGACAAAATGTACTATCAGCTGTGAAATGATTTACCTTAATTCAAATCGGCACTTAAAACAGAGCCGTCAATTTTGTCCAATGACTCATCACGTTGTGCGACCAATCGAAAAGGACATTCTTATTGTACGGCAAGCACGAATAATCTTAAAAAAAGCATTCCGTACAATTAATAAATTCACGACACTATTGGCCGTAAGTGGGATTTTGTGCCCATTCAGAAAAAAATCCGCTCGGGGAGAAAATCTCGCTTTCGGGCAAAATAAAAGCTTAAAAATTTTGCGGTAAATCGTAGATGCCAAATTTTGCCATTTTCAGGTGCTCACGAAAACATTTCATGTATTTAAAATTTGCGGGCACATTCAAAATAATAATAATGATGATGAGGATGAATAAGTATTTAAGAGAAACGGAGAAAACAGACTAAATTTTTCGAAATACATATTATGTAGGAATCCAATCATTCTCAAAGGTGTACTGTTGCATAGTTCGAGAAGTTACAGATATCCAATATGTTACTAAGTTTGGAATGCAGATTCTGCAACTACTCAGAACATTCCGAATTCCAAGACGCCTCCATCTGTTGCCCTCTCAAAGTTGCAGTTGAAACAATGCAACATTGTGCAGGGATATGAATAATCTTTGCCCCGCCATGAATTTGTTCAGCATGAAGCTAACATCTGTCTAGAGTTTGCAGCTATTAAGAAAAATAAATAATGTTTTTCTGACGAAGGATCTCAAAAGGTTACATGAATAAATTAAACAAATAAGAAATCATCTTAATTCACCTAATTCACTAATGGAAAACACAAACAATGTATAAAATACCTATCAAAAATTAGACTACTTAAATTAAAGAAGACGTAAGTCCGACATTCTTAAGTTCTTTGAATATTTACGGATAGACTACAGTATCCAAAATGGAAACGTCTGTTAGAAAAATAAGTAGAACAATCGATTTTGGGATTTTTGGATGGATGTATGTTAAAAAGTAGGAAGTTCCACCGATATCGATAAATATTGCATTATAGTTGTTGCACTACATTTCTTTCAAACCTCAAAGTAAGACATTTCTGTTAACAGTGCTTCCGATTAAACGTTTGTGTTTTGTCAACGGAACTCTGAAATCAGAAGCGCGACCGATTGCCGGCTCGGCACGAGTGGCACAGCGAAGGGAGCAACGCCCGTGTACCTGCCGTCACGATCTGACATTCCAGCATCCGCGAATTTGGAGATCCACGACGGCGATCCGTTGGTCGATCTGTCCACCGATCCGTCTTCGAGTGGATTGTGCGATGAACAATGACACTTGACGAAAGTATGTAACGTATCGTTCAAATACAACCCACAATGGAAGAATGAAACAATGAGGTTATAATATATCGTTAATTTAAGTAAAGTTAGTAAGAATTGTGTAATGTAAAAGTCAATATATTCACAGAAATTCCAAGACTTCTATCACGATCAAAGTTAATTTGTCATTAAGTAAGTAATTGTTATGATTCATTAGAAAAATATCTGTCAATCCCCCTCTTCATGAAATAATAACAGCACTGGAATTTCCATGCTCGACAGCTTCAACACTTAATTTTTTTGATAGGGCACTGACCACAGTTGTTAATATTATAATAAATGACGTGCCTAAAAATGGTAGGTAATTGTCGCAACTATTTGACCTAATTATGAAGGGATTAGCTCCTGAAAGAGCTTAGCGCACACGCCACAATTCATTTAGTAAGGCTAATAGACACTTTGCGTGCACTGCAACATTTTACAGCACGAGTTTTGCTCAATTTGAATCGTTATGAACAATTTAATGGACATTATATACATTTCAAAACATTGTTTACATCTAAATTTGAAGTGATTTAAAAACATCTTTATCTGTTCCTGGAAAGTTACGTAAGTATTTGGAATCTATTTGAGAGAGAGTCGAAAATATTCCCATGAAATTGAAAGGTTATAAGAACAAGTAAAATCCCCACAATTTTAGGCATTAAAGAAAAGTTTCCCTTAAAAAAACTAGGCAATAGTTAGCATACATCTCTGAAGCTACAAATTAAATCGGTCAACACTTCGAAACCGACACAAATCCATTAAACCATATCCACACAAAAACATTTGCACTAGCGCTCAAGAAGACTGTTACGAAAGGAGCCGCGGACCGTGAACATTCCACTATCCACCGAGCATGAGCCAACTAGAACAGACAAAAACAACAATAAACTTTTATCTGGGCAGGGCTTTCTTCCAGATAACAGGAACGGCAACTCATTCAACTTTACGGATCAATGACGTTTTTTGCCGTGCCCCAAATTTTAAATGGAATATTTTGGAAGAAACTGCAATCAATTCACATGCCAAGTATTCAAGATTTGACTTCAATTTCTTTCAAACACGAAATGGAATTGCTTACGGTTTGGGAGTTTACATGCAAATGGCACTAAGCACGGAAGATATTGTAATGGATATAAGCTTTTGCGGGTCAGAATTATACGTACAAAAACGCAATCGTCTGTGTTTTATCCAATGGCCAAATTAGTTCCCTTCATAGTGCCTTTAGCTTAACCCAACGAAGCCCATGCGTTTTCTAGCAGTGCGTTGGTTTGATATAAGACAAGCGTAGCTCTTTAAGTTCATGCAAGCCAGAGCCTGTGATTCTCCAAATAGAAATACAAAAGCACGGTAAATTTGTCAAACTTGCAATGTAATAAAAAATCGGAAATGAAATACAAGTAACGAGTCAACAATATTACAAAATTGCCAGTGGAGATCGCTTTTTATTGGGCTCCTCGAAAGTCGAAACACCTCAGTTGGTGTTGGATGCATTCTGCAGCTGCACCGCGCATGCTCTATCCAACCCATTCTTCACGGGACCGCTAATGACCGGCACGGCGTCCGTGGCAAAACGGCTACAATTCCGTAATTAACACTATTCGGAGCACACCGTAACCGCGGCCTTGTTTCCGATTCGACTCGCTCCATCGTAAATCGTTTCACATTACTGACAATAAACTGAGGGTTAATGGACAGGTGCGAGTGGACGATGTCCAGGTATAGTCGCCCTCAGATATAAATGAACGGCCAAGCGATACAAACATATCTATAATCTACCTAATACTATTGTGATACCCTAAAGATTTGTGTTTTTTGTTATTATTGCAAATACGGACTACTCGGTTCTAACTTGCGTACATATTGCTATGGGTCTATTGACGGAAACCATACCAAAATAAACATTAATAAGTATATAAAGCTTTATTATCTGATTAGTAACAAATATGAAATACATTCATTATGAAAATTGTCCAAGTCCCAAAGGGAATTTGGTTAGAAAGGAAGAGCAAATTGTGATTGTACGGAATATTCTTATTTGCCTAATCTAAAATTCCCAGCCAGTCGTTTTCCATTTACGAAAGGCTTCTCCCACGGGGGACATATTCAAATGATTCGTTAAAATATCAGAAAAAATTGGGGCTATTGTTAACCCAATTGACTTGTCTTTCTTATCATAAATTTCGCAATCAAATTGTGGCTTAAACTCGTTTACAATGATTTCCAATGAGAACGATGTTTTTTTATTAGAATGCCAACAAATTCCTACGCCATTTCGGTGGTGCCTGTTCTTTCCTTAAGAATCAGAAGATAAAGTGTTCAATAATTTTATTACATAAAACTGCAGGGCATGAAAACAAAATACTCAATATCAAATGATTCAGACCAAAACGAATAATTAAGAATAGAAATAAAAATCGGTTCGTATGCTTTCTTGAAATTGGATCGTGAATCATCTAACAGTCATGGGTTATTTTTTGTTAATCGATGAGCGCTTTTATTAGACATGCGATAAGTGTATCGATGTGCCGCAGACGTTTCACTTCCTTTCTTTTTGTCCGCATAATGCAAATGCCTCCGTTCGTTCATCCCACGTCCGATGTTGCTTCGTACTTAGCTTTAACAACTTCCTTCCCAACCTCACAAGTCTCACAACTCTCTTCAACTTTGAAACGAATATAGATATAATTTAGATTTCAAGAGAGTTGGTTATTGGATAGCGGCGCTGTATAACATATGAGGTATTGAAAGTATATGAGTGCGGAATTTAAAATATCGGCAAAAGAACTTGCTTCATGACTGAATGCAGTGATGTCTTTAGTAGATATAGAGTTGATTTGATTGTAGAAACAGGATGCGGTTAAATACTCGCGAAATAAAATAATATTCGTATTTATCCTCAATTTATAAATGACCTGTATGCTCATTTATAAATTGAGGATTTCAAGAAATATGAATATAATCATGAGGCCACATGCAGCCTGGGACTAGCCTGCCTGGACAGCATACTGGACTTTTGTATGGAATGACAAACACTGAGATATGGGAAAGATTCGAATTGTAAAGATATTGTCAGCGTCTAGCCTAGTTGGTAGTGACACTGCCTACGAATCCAGAACGGGTTCGAATCCAAGACATTATTTGTGTATCACAAATATTTGTTCCTTGGTCATGGCTTGTATTTAAGTATAAAGTATCTATATATATCTATAAAATGTATTAATGTGGCCTTTATCTCATTTAAAAATTAAAAATGGGTTTGGCAGAACATTTCGTCTTCCAGGTATGTATCTGTCTACCACTCGTCTCAGATATTCAGAATATTAACAAAACGTGAATGATAAGTGAACGTCTGAAAACGATGTATATCCATCTCCTAGAAAGTCATCTCACTTTTACATTACCAACGTGAGAAATATCCGATATCTTGGAATTGAAAGCATACCCTGTAGCGTGTGAAGATTATTGATATTGTATACCTGCTGATAAAAATAGTTTCTGCGAAGCGGACATTTAGTGTTCCATGAGAAATTCATAAGATATCATACTCGTAAACTGCGGGATACATAATTAGCACCTATGTCGTGGTCCCTAGGATTTTGCTCTTTAAAACTGCGGGCAATCAAGCAGAATTTTTAACCGTTGCAACATATTGTAAGGGAAACGATCCATTCATTCTTACTTTTACCGAGCCAAACGCCTTCAAGCTATTTTCGGTAGTAAACACAAACTTTAAGGAACAGTTTCGCCTGTAGTGATTGGCGCTTGTAGCTTTATGATTGTGTATAAAGATGCGGGAACGGACGTTGAAAAAAAGGGGCACGACGGGAACACACCTGACAGTAGTGTTGCCAGTTTTTGAAAGGAACGACTGAATGGCGGCCGGGTACAATAACTTGTTTGAATTTTGTATTTGGAAGGGATTTCGCAGTTGATTGGTGTAGTACTTTCATGTTTCTCTGCAATTTGACAGTGAAACTACATACATTTCGCAAGTTCGTCAGGTGAATCAAATAGTGAGCAAGCCTATTAATTTCTAACTAGGCTAAGTAGTTTGACCGCTCCAACTTGTTAACGTGCAAACTTCAAACAACGCAAATTACCACGTAGGGCGCCATTATAAACAGACCTACACGGTACACTTGCATAATTACATAGTTCGCATAAAACTTAGCCAGCATTACTGACACGATTGGCTTCCGTATTGACAAATTATAGAAAACCGTTCATAAAACAGATATGTCATCACTAATTTAAATAAGGTAACATTTTATTCAACATTACCATAATAAGCTCATTCAACAAGCGTCAACGTAATAGACGAGTCATTCACATTGTATCTCAACATCGTTACATCATTCAGTTCAGTGACAGATCAGTCAACCTTAATACTCCTGCCTCCTGCGCAACACGTATTCCAAACGCTTGCGCGAGCGCAATCCAGGCTACTTTATAGCTGTTCCAACATACACGTAACCGTCAGATCTATCACAGCAATACGTGATCTGCAATGTAACTTATAATGGTTTCTGAAATGTAGAAAATCACCCGCGGCCGGTTTGCTATTGGAACAAACTCCTGCGCACCATTCATTCGCCCACACCGGCCGTTGCGTTCTTTTCCTAAACTCGTTCTTAATATTTTAAAATTTGAATCGTACCTTCCGTCCTTTTTTAGGAACATACTTAGCAACTACAGACCGAACATTTTTTACACAAGGTTCCGTTGTATGCCACGAATGGCGTAATTTGTTCAACTGTACAAGTGTTGAAATCAAATTTTTTAATTATTGTAAGCTCTTTTTTAGATTTTTTATGTCAGTCATGTTTCCTTTCTTCGCAAAATAATTAATCCAAATTTGTATCTATGTACTTACAAAATATTGCTTCAGAAGCAGAACCAACGATACTTTTATTATCCTACTAGGAATTATGAGAATGGTTTTTTGTCTCTGAAACAACAAAGGTCGATTGTAAAGCCTGTATTCCGCGGCCGTTCGCGGCATAATATTATTTGCATAAAGCTTACCTTAGGAGTGGCGGGAATCCTTAATCAGTTTTCGGTTTAACATTTGGAGTGTACTTTTTGTTCTGAGGATTTGGTCTGATCCCTCTCTGCGTTTGTAAATTTCCGTTTGAGAACTTCTGGGATCGTCGTTTTTCCAGTTTAGATGCCGATGTCTGTGTCTATTGATTATACTTAGTACTGAGTAGATTTTATAATATATAAAGATCAGAAACGTCAGGATATAATCAAACGTAAGTTTACGCGATTGAGACCCGTTTGTCTTTAAAATATGAGTGATAATCATGAAAGTTTAGATCAATATATATCAAGATCAAAACACCCAACAGGCATAACCACATTAAAAATCGATTTTTTTTAGAAACTGTCTCTGTAACTCCAATAATGCCTTAATTAGGGTGATAAAAATAGGTAGTAGTTCAAAATATTCGTATATTGGTCTCCAATTGGACCCCCAGACGAAATATGGAGCTGTTAACTCAAACTCAAAATATTTATTCATAACAC
>JALPQI010004693.1:0-53419 GCA_025490895.1 Thaumatotibia leucotreta
GCACTGCTTCGACTTAGTTTAAACACTATATTGCGAACATCGCTAACTTAATTCCGTATTTCCTTTTCGTGTTTTTTTTATAAACTTTTTCACAACAACTGATTTAAGATTGGCTGAAAGCGATGTAAGTTAATATTATGTACATTCAAGACTAGACTTTTCTATGTAGTGACTGTAACAGACATACCTAGTCTTAAGTTTTTTCTATGATTTAATTATTAGTTATATTATTGCACAGGTACTGTTGAGGTGGGACAAATGTGCCAAACTTTTTTTCGCTTGCAACAGACACTTAAATCGTTAACCATTTTACAATGTACAGGTAGAGTTTAAGTTTAATTTCCAACGCATGATAAACGATCTTATCCCCTTATTCATAAACGTCTCCTAACTTAGCAAGTCGATAAGTATTGTTGGTCCCTCTGGGTCTTATCAATGTCTGTAAGACAGAAATAAACAAACGATACTTATCAGCTTGCTTGCTTGCGATGACGTTTATGAATAAGGGGGTTAGTGAATAATCTAAGATATCGTTACACAAAGTCTTTTTTGCTTACCACAAATTATGACGATGCGGTTTAAAACAAAATATTAATAGCCATTTTGGAAAGTTCCGTGAAAGAGTTTACGGATGTAAATCGAGCTAGCCTTAGTTGTCAATAATACCTACTTAGGCATGGTTTCTTGGAATAACCATATTTAAATCCAATGATTCAACATCAATCAGTAATTTTTAATATAACACAAAAGTTACAACACGCTATTTTTTGTACTCTATTGTGTCAATGGTGAATAGGTTACATTAAATCGACTAAACTAAAACATTTACAATCTTTCACTAAATCAATAGATCACTGACATTATTCGCGTGTCTTCCATCATATACATAGTGCATACGTACACTTACATAACCCACAGTTTTCAGCTTGGTAACCCGCTACGTCGAACATTACAGTTACACGGTAATTAAACTTAAGTAAAACCCCCGCTTTTATGTAGTAAAGTATATGCCGACAAGCGACGTTTTTCAATTTTCTACTTTTCGAAAAGTGGCTATACGACTAATGTCAATGATCCACATCAATTCGTCGTGAATGAACACATGAAATTTGTGTTAATATTCTTACAATAGTAAACTAATTTAACTTAAATTGTAGATCCAATAAAATATTTAGTGTAACGAATAATTTATTAACAGATCAGTCAGAATGGGTATAAAATGTTTACGACTTTTAATTAGCATAAACAATTCTTACACGATTTTACGTTGCAAATATTTACTTGATTTGATGAAAGGATGACTTTCAACATGCCCTTTGCTACGAAACGCTACGACGTACTTCGTAGCAGAATCGACTCGTAGCCAAAGTTTATGCTATACATATTTACGAGTAAAGAACACGGAATTGCGTAGGTATGTAGTGGGTATTGTGTGTTTACAACTTCAGAAGTCTTGTCTGAGTTTTCTCTTATTTTATACTATCAGAATCTGACAGTAGACCTAATTTCAAATAAAAAAGGCCCAACTTAAGTTAAGAGTGCTGCTGTTAGTGTAACCACTACAAATGCTATCCCGTGTTCTCGTTTAATTATGTGCACTGAAACGGCTGAAAGAGATTAAATGGACTATTCTTGTTGGAATAAAGCACAAAATGTAATAAATAGGATGGTTGAATAGCATATTGTATGGATAATTTTAGTGTAACTTAAATACTACTACTTCTATGTTGCGGAGTGATAGATTGTTGAATTCTGTTCTAAATCTTGACGAATACATATCAGGCTTAATTTGATATTATCGAAGGAAAATCAACTTGAAGTTAGAACTCTTCGAAATTTCTTAGTGATAAATGACGCAGAATTATTAATGTAGTACAATTATTATTATTAGAATGATAAAGATGGTATCACGTCTACTATCACAGAATATTATTATTTCGAGAATATCATGGGTGCGTGCTGATGCTCGCACAAGATGTCTACTTCAGATAGTTTAAGTTTAACATGTTAACGTTGTTACACTAACTTCAAAAATATGCTGGAATTACTATAATAATGCTGGTATCACTTGATGCACTTGAATATGATAAATTTATAATTATTTTCTGGCAGTTTCATTCTTTAAGGCCCGGGCCGTAAACTTCCATTCGGTTCCGTTTGAACGAAATACTGAACTGAATTTGTTCGTATGCTTTCTTTGTGACGTCGCCTATGAACTGCCCAGCCCTGTCTTGTGGTGCGCTTACGAATATGCTTGAAGAGCTGTGGCTGATATACACGACACATAAATGACGTGATGGGAGGCTGTATGCCGCTGCCCTAGCTCCTCAAGCATGTGAACGGACCCACCGATGTCTCCTGCAGCCAACTCGCAGCATCCTCAAAGTCTTTTCAATACAGTTCTTGGTCAGAAGGACGGTTGCAACAGGACATCTTCGCAATTTTGTATATTATTTTACCCGAAACAGACTAGGTAAGTACTTCAAACAATTTTTGTAAAAAGAGACTTTTAAGGTTTAATTCCTGTTTGTAAATAAGGAAAACTCACAGCTAGCGATCGTAAACGTAACGTAGAAAATCACAACAACTATGCCACGAGGACTGTAAAGTAACAACTAGACAATAACTTCATTATAATTTCATATCTATACATACGACAATATGCAGTTACAATGCTATAATGTGTAAACAATTTATATAATCTAACAGACGGGCAAGAAGTCCGAGAGATAGAAAACGTACACGACTAACTCGAGGCGGAGGACTCCACCCCGACCGTGGAGAGGTAACTATCGAGACAGCACTAATATTGAATATTCACTAGACTGTGCGTTTATTGAATTCATTTAATATTTACATTTCTTACAGTACTCTCGTCGGCGCTCAGCGCGCCGTTCGGTCAGGGCGCGACGGTACCGAGCGCGGGCCCGCGGCGCTCAGGCGGCGCCGAGGGGCCCGGGCCGCCGCCATTATTTGCCGCCCAGCCCGAACTTCATGAAGATCAGCTCCTTCCCCTTGCTGAGGATGTCGCCGCCGGGGGCCGTCATCTCGGTGAACTTCTGCATGAGATTGGGCTGGGAGGTGGGCGGCTGCTGCTGCGCGGGCGTCGGGAGCGGCTGCGCGGCGGGCTGCGGCACGACGGCGGGCCCGGCGCGGCGCGCGGGCGACGCGGCGGCGGGCGGCGCGGCGGGGCTGCCCAGCGAGCCCAGCGTGCCCAGCGTGCCCAGCGTGCCTGTGGCGGGCGACTGCACGGGCGTGCCGACGTTACCAGCGCTCGTGCGCGCGATCGTGCTCGCCGGCTGCGGCGCGCTCACCGCGCCTCTCGGCCTCGCCTGCTGCATCCCACCACATTACTCACGAGCGACAGTAGATCGCGAGTGCTGTTAGCTAGCGACGGTCTCTTAAGGCGTGGCCGCGACATTGGTCTAAAAGCGACCGGCTTGGCGGAAAACTATCCATATCGGCATCTCGCTCCAACGTATGGATTCGCTCGCCGCTGGTCGCCTTAGACCAAAATCGTGGCCAGGCCTTTATGGCCATTGAAATCTGTTCCATCTTTTCTTTGATATATATTTTCTGAATGCGAAGGAACAAGTCAGATCGAAACTTTTCAATGGCAAGAGACCGTCGTATGCATTTTGAGTGACGACAAAAAATAATTGCCTGTAATACACGGCAAGTGTGATCTAAGCGTGATATGCAATACCTAACAGCAATACACTTTGTCGTTCGTTACTAGTTTCAATATCGGCTTATTGTATTTATACCGAGCATTCGACTGATGTATGTTAATTCGAAATTATAGTAGGTAAGGCAAGTCGACAAAACGTATCGCTGATACCTATTTAATTGCAAATATTTTTGTGAACAACTAATAACCTATTCGTTGAACTATATGTATTTAGTTTTATTATCATTAAATATTTATAAATACATTTTTAAGAAATTTGTATTCAATATAAAACTGATCGTTTCATCAATTGAGTTTTTTATCATGCAGCATTAATGCCTAAGTGATAATTTTTAACATGTCTAAATAATTTTACTTCAAAAATACTTACAGTTATACTATACTAGTATACTCAAATATATTATATAAAAAAGAAAAAAAGGTGCAATAATTTAAATCATGCATGCCATTCAAGAAAGCCAGTGAGAGAAGCCGAGAGGAAAATGTTATTTCTTAGATGAACAACTTTATATGTTCATTCCTTTACAATTGGGAAAATATTAAGAGAGTGTCGTTAAAACTGTAGTTACATTCTTATCATGCTTTGATTAACTACAACATAAAGCGTTTGAAGATAATTAAGCGCAATGCGATTACTTCACTGTTTCAACTGTTTGTAGTTATTGTTACGTCTTTTTCGTCTTCTAGTATCAAAAATACTGACAAAGTGTCTTGTAATTTTTAGATACTCATATCTCGATGAGACAGGAAATAAGAGAACTCTGTAATCACTCCCAGCTCATCTTATTCGTGATATTACGTACCTACCTAATAATCGCATAGCTCTTGAAGTATCACACTTACAGGCCTCTGAGAGATTGTCATTGCAATACGGTGGTGAATGGTCTATGGTATATCTGATGTGAGTGAAGTATACGCCAGTGTCAGTTTGTACTAGTCGCTGTATGGTGGCCAGTATGGCATGATGCTAGTGATGCTCGGCAATGCCACAAGAGCGGTGGCGTCGGACTATCAGACTCTACCAACCGCCCCAAGATACACTGAGCGTTACAATGAATCGCAAGGTAAACATATACAAATCAACAAAATAATGAAGAAAAGAAAATAGTGAGAAATAAACATAGAGAGATGAAGTGACAGTTTAACAAAAACGACTAGAATCGTTGCATAGTATATTTGAAACAGTATTGTTGTGGGTCGATTATATACCGTATTATTTTTACCTGAGAATTCACCTGTTCTGGATTACTGGCGCAAGTGTTGTGGTCTAACTGAGAAGGGGGAAGAGGGCAGGCATCTAGCAAACAGACAATACACACAACATATATAGTGACCACAGACAACCACTTGAATCTTGGATCACACCTCACGCACGTCGTGACTTCTGTGCTGAGTATGTTGCGTGTATTAGTTCAGAGCCTACCCACTCTCGCGGGTCTAACGAGTCTGACTCGGCCGGGTTGAACGTGAAAACAAAAACAGAAACAGGACAGAGAGTTGGATAGATAACGGAGACAAAAATAATATAAGGTGTCCTTAAACGCTGTGACGAGAACACTGTATTGAAGTATTAGTTTGCTCCCGATTATGTGTACAGAATGGGATTTAAAAGGCTTGTTAGTTATGGCAGTTATGGTAAATCCGAGTGAATCCAGAACGTTCTTTGAACGATGTTTGTGACTGTGTAATCCAAGATAGTGTTAATTAGCAAAGTGTACACCAAGAGTCTTTGTGCTCCGTAGATTGCAACCGGACTCGCGTTGTACAAAACATCCCGTTTGATTTAAAAAATTATTACTTATTAAGTATATCAGACATAGGTATAATTAATTAACCTTTCATTACAGCTCAGATATATAAAGATTTAAATTTTACAGATTCATTAAAATCAACAATATGATATGGCATATGGCAAATAGTTATTCCTATGTAGAACCGCGAACACTAAGTCTTGATCACACCTTTCGTGCTTTATACTATTAAAATGGTCAGGGCAAGGTCTCACTCGCACGCTCCACCAGTGTGATCAGGACAAAAGGGATGAACGGAACGTAATCTCAAGACTGAACTGACCCGCCAGTGCAAGTCCCGTCGCAATCGCAACACCGTGTACAGGAAAGATGATAGAGGGTACCAGAGCGAAATAGCTAGCGTCTCTCAGTAGTCACATAGCAAGTCCAAGGTGCAAACATGAAACACTCAAAGCTCTCAGTGATCTGAACCGAACCTAATCGTCATCACTGAACTTACCAAACTTTTGTTTTTATTATCTTTATACAGCTAACAGGGAGAGTAACTAGGACAGCGAATATTGAAAAGCCGGTCGCGGCTAGGGTTACCATCGGGAAGTCGAAGGGATAGGCGAGAAAGGACGCGGGAACCTTGGCCGTTCTAATAATCCCATACCCCTCATTTATTTAAATTTGGACACTTTATGTTCTTGTACACTTTAAGTTTATCTTCATTCGATCGTAATTTAAAAAAAATCTTGAAGATTCTATATCTAGGTACATTTTTTGTATCGTACCAAAATTGTGTTACGATATTTACCATACCGCAAATATTATAGAAAACATACTGGTGCCTACGCAATAAAATGAACTGAATCCTGAATAGGGGTCATTTTCATATTACCATCGAAGGAAGTTATAACAGAAATAAATTAACATAATATATCCAAAGTACAAAAAAGTGGAGGGTACGGTTTAGAACGGCCCACCTATATCACCGTGTTACGATGCGAGCCTCGGGTCCACCTGTGGCCTTTGACAGCATTCCTCAGGTGTCGGTAACCCTAGTCGCGGCTCTACACAGTACAAAGAGAGAATGGTACCTTTCCTCTGGTTGCGGGGTGCGGGGGCCACGTTGTCGCGGGGGGGCGGGGGCGGCCCGCGCGCGCCCGGGCCCGGCGCCGCGCCGCCCCCCCGCCCGCGCATCGCCGCCCCGCGGGTTCCACCCACAGCGCCTGCCGAATACAACTCATTTTATTTAAACTGTCTTCTATAGCCAAAACAGTAAGAAAGTTGACAGGGAAAATATTGGCTCAAACTGTGTAACCAACCTCGACCAGCCCTTCGTACGTACTCGTAGTCGCTACATACGAAGTCGTACATGCTCGGTCTGTAGAAGCCGCCTTCGTGCAGTTGATGGCCCAAACGGCTTTGTTGAAACTGTCCGATGTTTGTAAAAATACTAGTCCTAACGTCGACAAGGGCACTGCTGGGCATGAGTCTAAGAGTAACTGTCGTTCAGATTAATTATTGCTCAAACATTGAGCTTCAGCGAAGAAGTTGCTGGCTGCTGGGCACGCGACTGCTTATGTTGTATTCGGAGAGAAAGCTGCTGGGCACTAGCCCATGTAAAACATGTGTGGCACAAACCTCGTCGAGGGTGCCCGCGTACCTACTCCGGTTGCCTCGGCGAAGTTGCCGGGCACGAGGCTGCCAACGTTATCTTCGAAGAGAAACCCGCCGCTGGGCACTAATCAATGTAGAACATAAGTTTAGCAAAAACTTTGTCCTAGTTGGCTGGCGTCTGCCTATTCTCGTTTGCCTCGGCGAAGTTGCTGGCCACGAGGTTGCCTACGTTCTTCTGGGCACTAGCCGATGTAAAACATGTGTGTGCCTCAGCGAAACGCTACGCACGTGGTTGTTTATATTGCCTTCGGTGAGTACGGGTGTAGTGAGAAATTACTTGCCTTCGGAAACGTTCGTAAACACATGCTGTTTCAGGCAGTGTCACCGAGTCTGACTGAAGTAGCATGACAGCTATTACTGTCAGTCTCAGTGAGATAGACTGAACCAGCATGACGTTGACGAACGTTTCCGAAGGCAAGTAATTTCTCACTACATCTGTAAGTTGCTGGGTGCTAGTACCACTAAGTCGTTGTAAATCGTGTGTGGCACAAACCTTGTCCAGGCTGGCTGGCGCCGCCGTACTGGTCGTTGGCTTCAGCAAGGAAGTTGCTGGGCACGAGGCCGCGCACGCCGTCTATCTCCGCCATGTAAAAGCCATCGTCGTCCATTTCGCCGTACACGTGAATTATCTGCCCCGTGTGGAAACTTAGCTCCGCCTGGAAAAGTAAATTGTTGGGTTAGTTTTCAATAGATACAATCGTGGGACAATCTTACTCAAATCGATACATACTTGGACGGTAAGCTCAATTATGGTTTGCGTTGTGAGACTTGGGTACTAAGCGACATAAATGATTGAAAGATTCAACATTATGTAAGGTATATCCTTAAATACGCTCAAAAATCTGGAATTGAGTTCGAGTCGTTTTGACCTCCAGCGTTGGTGAAATTAGTATTTTTTCTTTGATATGACATCTAATATTTGTAATAATTAAAAACACAGAAAACAACCAGACCCTGATCAGTGACCAAGGAAAAAATGTATATTAGTGATAATTGTGATACGTAAATGCACAAACAAATTGACTTATCCTGTGATAGTGAGTTCCTCCCTCGGTCCGGAAATATTTCCTACCTGGGGGGCTACTGTGATCTGAGATCTCTTAAATGCCATTCAGCTTAGGTTCGGCTTGTCAGTTTTTGACAGTTATTATACTCCACTTTATTTTTGTCTTTTTCTACATTTCATTTTATAATTTGAAGTACAACAATTTCGTTCATCAGACTAATTAAAATGTTTCTAACCCTCAAGTTACATTAAATAATCATAATCATACTCACATTGGCTTCGGCATTGGGGCTCAGCTTATATGGGTCGTAGGTGATCCGCTCGACCATGAGTCGCACAGCTAGGCTCGCGTATAAGTTCGTCTAACGGCTGTCCAGATCCGGTCTACCAAATTCTACCTCTACTTATACCACAAAACATAACTCACATAGTTGCCACTTACATCAGCATCCACATTGGGGCTCAGCTCCTGCGGGTCGTAGTCAAACAACGCGACCATTCGCCGCACAGGCTGGTTTGCGTATGAGTCCGTCCAACGGTCGCGTGGCTTGCTGGCCGCTTGTCCTGCATCCGCCTCCGACACTTCCACCACCATGTTGTGCGGCACGTAACCTCGCCGGCCGCGGCACTCGCCCCAGAAGAAACCGTCGGCGTCCTTATCTCCCCACACCTGTGTAATCAGTCAAATCTTCTTTATTTATGTCGTCAGGTATTCGTAACAAACTTCATGTTTTCTTAATCGGTTTAGGTACATAATCTATTTAACAGAGGTTATAACATTATTAGAGGAGTACCATACCTTAATGATGTCTCCATCACTAAACGGCAATTCTTCATCGCAGCTCTCCGGGTTAGGGCTCATGGTTGCTGGATCGTAGTCGAAGAGTGCCATGAAGAATCGACTCCGTTTGGACTGCGGGTGCTGCTGCGGGTGGCGCGGGGCAGTGCCCCTAGGCCCCTGTGGGACTCCCCCGCGCGGCCCGTACGCGCCCTGCTGTCCTTGTTGTTGCTGCTGTGGACGCGATCACACGTTACATTCAGACCAATCCCGTGACAGCCAGCAGGGAAGTGGGCAAAGGAAGTATGTAAAAGCCTTATCGAAACAAAAAAACCCCCATGGCATTCGGGGAAGGATGATCTCGTTCACACGTTAAAATGCTCTCTGAAGGTACCAGGCAGTGTGAACAAGCTCGCTCCTTTGCAAAATTTTTGGCAAATAAATAAGTATTGTAAGTTAGGGTAATATCAGGAGCGGGAAAGTGTGGAACCCGTGACTGCACAGGACACTTAACGACGTTTTCCGAACTCCCCCGCTCCAGACCTTGCCCCAACTTACCTTAATTGTTTTTATACTCTCGCTGCCAACTTCCCTGCTGGCTGCCGCGAAAGTGAGCTGAAGAAATTGTTCCCTAAAAGACAAGCATTAGAGGTTCATCGCAAAATGCAAGCAGAACTGTTTAATAAGACTCGAGTTGTAATAAGGTCAGAAAAGTACAAGTTGAAAAATTAACTACAAATAGGTACATCATGCCTCAATATGATGAAGAAAAATTTAAAGGTTGGTTTCCAAAAGCTGATCGGGACAGTTAAAGATGAAGTTAGTAATGATTAGGAAGGTCAAAGAACCTGATGGGGGTTAGGAGGGCGGCCCCTCTCGTGGTGGTTCCTCGGCGGGGGTTGGTTGTAGGGCGGCATGGGGCCGGCGGCGGGCGCCGGGGCGCCGGGGTACGGAGGCTGGCTACTTGGGTACTGGCCGGCTTGCTGTGGTTGATAGGGGGGTTGCTGCGTGCCATGGTAGGCTTGTGTATTCGGGTACGGCTGACCCGATTGCTGCTGCGACGCTTGCGCTGGTTGGGACGGTTGCTGCTGACGTCCGTACGAACCAACACATTAATAAGGTTAGATTTTCCATAACAAAGCCAATAGCAATAGTTCAAGCTCATAGCCACAAAAATCCTTCATCGGCTGTATGCGTCAAGCGATAAAAACGTTACCTTCTCCTCGGGCCATAAATAGTAAAAGACATTCCGTTGTAGCTCTATTCAACCCCCATGCACAACGAAAGCTAGCGTGCAGCGCTTACACTTGAACCAATCATTCAATAGCAGACAATACATTAAGTTAGTCGATTTTAATTCAGAAGTGCTTGACAATAAATGCATTTTAACGGTTAAACATATAAATAGACTCGTCCGGAATCCGTCAGTTAAGTATAACGTTATTGAGTTTAGCACCCCGCCTAAATCTTTAAGTTAACATTGATAGGTTGAGTGTGGTGGTGTGTGACGGGAGGTGTGAGTCGAGTGTCGCGTCGAAGCCAAGACAACATGCAGGAACAACCATACAAGACGGCGCGCATGCTCGAGTGAATGATCTGTATCGAGTGCTGTGGGTGTCAAGGTTCTGGACTGGCCTATACGAGCGTCGGCCGGGCCTCGTGGAGTGCTAGTGTCACCCTGCGTGTCGGACGTCGGACATTGAGGACGTACAGTTACAAGTGAAGATGACAACACAGATACACCGAAAAGTGGAAACTCGTGATTGGGATAAATTCCGCAAAAAGTTGAAATTGAGAGAGCTTGTGAAAGGTGAGCACATCGATGACAGCTAGGAGAGATCGCAGACCTGCTGACGGCGGCGCTCGTCGTCCTCACTACCCAGCTCCGCTGCTCCCTCTTTAGTGATTTCGATGGCCGGTATCCCCGATTGCTGATACCACACGGTCATTCAATATTTAGCATAGAACAAATTCACTCTCAAACAGGATAAAAGAATATCAAATTAAATGTTTTATGGATACAAGTGCTGACGGGATGGTCCATGTTGATGGCGGATGGAAACAAAAACTTGATGGCGTTGCTCGTGATCGTCACATGGAGCTAGTAGCGTCAACACGTTTGATATTATACTTATATTAGGACAACATGAAGCAGTTTCACTGACGCGTGTCTACAGTAGGTGGTGTACAGACACTACGAGTAGAGCAAGTGAAGCCGTTCAGGAAGCGAAGTGGAAAGTGGAAGATCTTTGCCGTGGAAGCGACTTCTCCAATATCGGACGTAATTTGCTAAAGCTACCTTTTCTTTGATTATTTTATTACATTTCCTGTTATCCTCTTGTGTTATTTAACGCCGAGTATTTGATCGCAGTGATATTTTGATGTGTTTATGAGTTGGGATTGATAGTATGAGTATGATTGATGTTAACTGTTATTATAGTATCTATAAGTACATAAGTTATAGTATCTATAACCTACAAATTTAAGAGCATTTCATGACTAATACAAAGTAGAGTTTAAGAATGATTGTCATGACATATTGTATATACTTGGGGTAATGTATATTTTATCCCTCTATGAATCTATTAAAACTTCTAGTATAAAATCATTCACTGAAATATTGAGGAGAAAGTTAAAGTTTCCATATAAACATAACTAATGTAGGCGTAATAAATATGTCTCTGTATTCTACAATCTTGTCTCGTCTACTTTTAATGTGAATATAATATAGAAGCAGGTAAATATTTATTTCATATGCTGATTATATGACTACTTTAGTATGTATATTACGATACTATTAGAAAACGGGCACACTGTGTAAGTTGATAACCAAATAATATCAGAACTCATTACGTAACTAATAACTCAAACAAAAGGCACTCTCAAAAACAAACTCATTCTAAACAAATCAAACAGGTGAATAAGAATGTTAGAAAGAAACAAAAGAAGATATTTGAAAAGACGTGTTAAAATTCCTTACCGAAGGGGTTATTTTGTCGAATATACTCTTTAGGAGGCCTGTGCCGAATCCACTCGCGGGCTACGGAAAGGTGTAACAGTTATGTGAGAGAGCGAGGTTAGGTTAGACTATAGGTGACATGATTCTATCATGAGCTTCATGGATGGTCTGTCTGTGTCACAAAGTACAAGCTCTTTAACTGTTCTAGGTAGGTATATTTGTAAGGTGTCGTGCGTTGTATCGGGTATCGGCCAATAGCACTAGGACTACTACTGATCTAGTCGCAAGCAGTAGGTATGCATTTAATTTTGAACGTTCGAGCCGAGTGCATAGCTATCGATGTCGCGCGTGGTGGTGTCGCGTTGCGCCCGCGCCGGCGCCGCGCGGAGACTACACGGACCGGAGATGCCAGCGACAGAACCACAGGAGATAGTATAAAGAGTGCAGTTTGCAACACTGATGTCACGTGACAAACCGTCCCAGACCAACTATTAGCGGGCCAGGAAAATATCAACATCAAAGAAACAGTTTTCACCAGGACCGTTTGTCACGTTAGAAGAGAGCATATATGACATTGATAATTATAATGATAGCTAAAGACACAGACGAAGAAGATCCTCAGAGATAAAATCAAAATATGCAGCTCATTTACATACTTGACCAAGATCAATTAAAGAAAATGTACTGGCGAACTCAAATACGAAGGTACACACAAAATATAATACAACACTAATTTGCAAACCAATGTAGACAAGGTGCCGTGACAACGAACATTTAGTTACAAGTTAATGAACACATTTAGCGTTAATAGTGATTCTAGGGGGCATTTTATTAAATACTTAAATATCCAGAGAGATATAGATAGGCATAGATAGAGGTTTATGTTGTTTCCAAGTGTATCAAGAGTTTTTTTGTAATACTGGTAAGTTAGTTCATCTATGATCAGTTTCAATATTTTTCAATTTAGTAAAGGATTAAAAGGTCACCTGAGCGGCGTGGGGGTCGTGTCGGTTGGCCGAGGGGAATATCTCCTTATCCGAGAGGTTCTCGTCATGCTCCAGCACTTGCTGATGCTGCTGGTAAGGCTGCGGGCGTTGCTGGCCACGGAAACCTTGTTGCTGCCCCGGGGGCATGGGCCCCATGGGACCCATAGGGCCCCGAGGGCCCCGGTTTACGACCCCGCGCAACACTGCTGGCGGGATCGGCGTCGGTGCGCTGTCTCCCGACTGACTGTCGCGAGACTTTGTACGAACCTGGAAATAACAGAAATAAGGTAACAAAAAGACATATTGACCGTGATCTCAGTGCAGGTTTACATGATTTTAAAATATTTATCTTTAATAACAAGTGTTTTTTCGGTAGATATAATAAGTTAGGTAGGTAAGTTGAAAGTGGATAAAATATTGCCAAAACGTAGCGTCCGGTAAGCCATAAAGCTACATCGAACCGTACTCACTGTGACACATTTGGGATTGAGGCCGATTAGCTTTCCGATGTCGATGAGCGCGTGATCGCCGGTGGGGGAGTCGACGTCCGTCACCTTCTTGCCGTCCGCGTAGACGGCGTACCCCGTGACGGGCCCGGACGCGGGCGGGCGCAGCACGGGCTGCCAAGTCACCAGCAGCGTGCCGTCCTGCGGGCCCGCTTCCACCTGCGACACCGCACCAATCACCACCAACAATCCAGCCGAATATTCCTCATGCTAGCCAATTGGGTTTTGACAATATTTCTATCGCATGACCAGCTTCGAACACATCAAGCCACATCGACGGAAGAGACAGAGGCGGGGGCGCTAGGCTAAACGACACAGGGAAGGAGCCATCGACTGAATTTTGTAGGTGAGCTGGATTTATGGTTGCGATTGACGCGACATCCTCGAAATGGTCGGGCGTGCTGTGTGCTTTGAGGTTGTGTTATTATTTGAAAGAAATAGGGTCGTGTTAGTTTCCGTGTATAAGTATATAAATATCTTGTCCATCACACACTTTGTGGAGCGTTGGAAGCTGTCTTATGTTAGTGCGTGTGTGCACTTGAAATTGTCATTGTCCATAGCCCACATCATGTTTTGGAATGCCCGAAATGAATACATACAATTACATACAAATAAGTTACAATATCAGCGAGCGGGGAATGTGTGTGTACATAAATTTGGGTTAAAGCATGCTTGGTACACTTCATGCCAGTGGCGAGTCGTGGGTACACGTACCATGATCTCGGCGGGCGGGTCGGGAAGGCCCTTAGGCAGCGTTCGGAAGTCCGTGTAGGCGCCAGGGGCCTCTTCTATAGGAATACCAGATGGCGGGCCAGCCCGTAAGTGTTTTGCTCGGACCGTTACTCTGTATTGGGTGCTTGGTGACAAACCGGTGATCGTGTGGCGGTACACGCCGGGCTTTACCGTCCGAACCTGTGAACCATGGTTAATCAATTATAACATGTTTTTTATGTAAGCTAAATACCTATGAGTCGTATCGTTGTATCGAGTATCGGGTTCATATAAAAAAGTTGGATTATGTATTTTAAATGTTCCAACATCGATACATGACAACCTACAGTAGCTAGTACTGCATGGTCGTCGGAAGATATGTTCACGGATTGTCGTAATTGGACACTATAAAAAGGACAAACCTCAACATTATTAACGCAAACGACGTGCTGATGGTTCGAGTTAGCCGGCAACCAGGAGATGACAGCCTGGGAGCAGGTGACGCCGCTGGCGCGGACGCACGTGGGGCCCATGTTGGCGGTGTCCCGCCCGATGACCATGGTGCACGCGGCGTCGCGCGACGTGCGCCGAGTCACCGTCACTGAACGTACACTGATCCGATGCGGCTAATGAAAGAAAATATTCGATCATCCATAGAAATTATATCGCGCCTTTAGTGACATGATTTGGCAGACTCATCGTATAATTCGTTTCTATAAGGAAGCTTTTAAGCGTAAAGTCTAAAAAACTGTGTCAATTAGGCACTAAAATGGCATGAATTAGTTTGGAAATATTTTTTATCGACTAACAATTAAGGCACGATTTGGCGTTGAGTTAAAAGCAGCTTAAATTATAATAGCAGACGGAATGCCTATCTTTTGAACGTTTAGGTTCCCTAGCTTAATTCAGGGTTAAGCCGAACCCTCTAACCCGAAGTTAAAGAGTTAATGTCAAAAATGTATGGCCTTAACCACTTAATGCCATGTTAGTTGGTTAATAATCCTTGAGTGTCCCATTTAAAATTTGATGATCAAACGAACTTACCAAGTGAAGTTCGATCACAATTATGTGAGCAACTTCATTCGACGCGATTTAAGGTTTACATATTGTAGTAGCGCCCCACGCATCAGCCTTGCACGGTGTTTAAAGGTTTTTTTTTTTTTTTATGTTAGCAACACTAAAAACCTTCCCACTATCTTTCACCCCCTCTATCGGGGTTCCATAGTCGGCTTACTGACTGCCTCGTTCGAATCATTTTGTTTACAGTATTAATGTTGAGAATTTATTTCACTTTTTGTTATAAGTGGGTAGGGTGACGTTAGACAAAACTGTCCTTTAATATTGAGGGTGGGTTGTTATAAATCGCGTCGAATGAAGTTGCTCACATAATTGTGATCGAACTTCACTTGGTAAGTTCGTTTGATCATCAATTATATTTCACAACTTCATTCTTTGCGATTTAAGGTTTACATATTGTAGGATGTTCAGAGCACAAATGTGAAATAAATCTCAAACGCAGAGACGAAACGTAAAATAAACAGTTAAGGTACTCTCAGAACAGCAAATCTTTTATTATGTAAGTTTAAAATAAACTAAAGAGTTTTAATTCTTATTTTGATTTAGGTATTTAACATTATGCTAATCATGGTTATTATAAAATTTATGAATTATTTTTATTTTACAGGTTTTTTGACGATGACGACAAATATCTTAGCAAATTGATAGCAATCATCTACAATTTCATTATTATGAAACTAGGCAAAAATAAAAGAAAAAATCGCTTCAACTGGCAATTTTGCGTATGATGTCTACATTGACAAGGAACTTGTTGGCTATACCAACATAGAAGTGGCAGAATGCCTAGTGCTATACTGTGCAGTGGACATAATATGTGTTGATACCACTATTGTGAAATCCAGCGACTCGATATTTGCGATGAGTCTTTGGCATAGGGTAAGTTCTCCAGTGAATGAACAAATCCAGTGAACGAACAAAATACAAGTTTTTTTCGAAAAATAAGTTTTCTGTACATTTCTACTACGCGTTATATTTTTTTTTCGGGTAGGAATATTATTTGACAAGTTCTGGTAGCACTTACATCACCTCATATGCATCAGTGTCCAAGTGGCGATGATCTAAAGTGGGCACGTTGCGCAGGTTCGTTTTTTATATGGAGGTGTTATAAGGATTTAGGTAAGCTTACGTTGTGTTTAATGTGTTATTGTGTGCGTTTCGTGCATCTCCTAGATACAGTGCGTGTTTTTTTGAAACCGGAAGGTTATGATTATGCTATTGAAGTATAGTTTAATGTGATTTCGATTCAAATAGTGGCTTTTAATCCCGTGTTCTATAACTAGAACTCAAAATGGCTTAAACCTAGTGACCGAACGGGGGAGTTCATTCACTGGAATTGCGTGATTTATTGTTTGTTCCATATCTTACGTTTTAGTGGTTGTTATAAGATTTGGTTTTCTTTGGATTTAATAGAAATATGCTGTCTAGCAAAGGGCCAGTGTTCGAACAATACTTGATATATTCCATTTTTAATGAACTACCGCAAACACAGTTAGTTCATTAATTGGATTGCGAAAACCAGTGAATGAACTAAATCATTTATTTCGTATTTTGTCTGGTTTTAAGACATGAAAAGGTTAAAAAAATCGTATAAATAATTCCAATATGACCAAGAATCTCTCGACAAACCTCTAAAAGCTGTTGCAACTAGTGAACTATCAAGTGCCAGTTTTAATATCTTAAAATCAACTCTATTTAAACCACCGAAATTGTCCAAATTCATGCCACTTAAGAAACAAACATAGACAGATCTTTGGTTAATCAAAAGTATTCAAGTAGCACTTTATATGCAGAATGAGCCCAGTTTACTTTTTAACGAAAGCGACATATAAGGTCACTCTTCAATGGTAACTGAAGAGTTAATTGAGCCTTCCCAGAATACGCAGAAGTGTGGAACTGTAAATGATTTCGTTTAATTATGTTTATAGTTATTATGTCTCATTAAAGTTCAAATTAAATTATCGAATATTACTAGCACTACCAATTAAAAATAGAGTACTTTTTTCATTTTAATACATTATTTTTAAGGTAGTTCATTCATTGGTTTCATTTGTTCATTTACTAGAATTTTGTGTTCATTCACTGGTGATTTTCTATTTTTTCCCCTACAGTTAGCTATAATTTAAAACTGTGCAGCACTAATGCAAAATAAAATTGATTTTAGAAAACTACAATAGTGGTTTATTCTATAAGAACATTCATATTTAAACTTCATTATTGCTCCCAGCCACAAAAAATAAATTAAGTTGAAAATTTCCTTAAGTGTTCATTCACTGGAGCACTTACCCTATGTTTTTTTTTTTTTGTAACTGATAAATAAAGTGTCTATGGTGAAACCGCAAAGTGAATTAGTTATTATTTTAGTACATCTGTATACATTGAGATGACAAAGTTCTGGTTTCTCGTCAAAAAATGGAAGTTAATATCGGTTGTGTACAATTCCGCTGAGAATTTTTATTATAAATTTCGGAAGTAGTTGTACTTCTGTGTGTGTGTCAATATTTTGTGTTCGGATCAATATAAAGATTTGTACAGTGTGCGGAAGCCAGGGCCAATAAAATAAGTGTTTCTAGATCTTCATTAGGCCATTTACGTGTCAAAAAATTTAGCATTTCGCTAGAATCTGATTTTTCCAATAATAACAGCGCATATGTATAATTATTAATAGTTCCATATTTGAATCAAATATTTGGATGGAGTTGTATGGATTCTGAAACCAATAACTTTTCAAAGAATGGAAGCCAGGGTTGTGTTGGCCAATGCATTTTTAAAATGAAGTCTGTTAATTAAAGCGAATGAAGGAAATGCATAAAAAGTTTTAAGTTTCTGCTGGAAAAGCGTTACTTTATTATTATATTTTTATTGTAAAAGCGTATTTGAGGCAATATTGTTTTTAATCGGCTTGCAAATAAATCTACTTCCGGTTCAACAAGTATTTATTTTATTTGTTTATAGGCATACTTTCCTAACTCCCATCCAGTCGCTAAATTATCTACGAGATAATTGATCAGCGTGTATATTTTTCTTAGTGTTTATGTTTGAAGCAAAAAACATAATTTCACAATTGTATATATTGTGGGCAAAAACATTTTTAAGCCAAAAACGCTACTTTTAATTTCAAATTATTAATGTGACATCTTAGTTCCGTATCTTTCCAATAACAGTGTGCTTCTTTACCAACGTTGAAAGCTCCCCAGCCAGTAGTGGAAGCATTAGAAAATAATTATTATTGCTTGAATCTGATTTTAACCTGAAGGGATTAAATTTTAGTTATGTCCACCACATTTGCAGAGATTACGATGACTAATTAATTTTGCGATATTCCGTAATTTATACTTTATTAACTTCTGACGACGGGACGGTAGTCTTAATTTCATATAATATGTTTCGAATTGAATATAAATGACAAGATATAAATAACTCTTTGCATCCAAGGTATTCATAAACTAGTTTTAGAATCCTTGTAAATATGTACGGTGATCATGATTAAACCATCGCTAAATAATTAAATTCATATAAAATATCCAACATAAATTGGAGATAATATTTTCCGTGTGGTTCGTAAATGGGTATTAAATAATACGCATCTTATAAGTCTATTGGAGACACATGTAACAATTATTTTTTATTAATTTTGAAGCTGTGTGGTAATCTTCCATTTGAAAATGTGGTGGTTTTTACAAATGTATGTATTCATACATTTTAAATTTAATATATCAATATTATTGACAGTAAGGGTACAATGTCACGTCATCTGTTAGCATATTTTAGTAAGTATTAAATACATGTAACAGAAGATCCAGCAAGGAATTTGTTGGTGTGATGGCGTTGATTTAACACTTTGAGCGCGGGGAACTCTCGAGGGGAGTTCTCTGTGGGAGGTCAATTTTTGCTAAAAAACGGAAAAAATCACGGGATCGGCTATGAGCGTAGCGCGTAGCACTCGTCCGCAATGAAATTGTAAACAGTTTATTAATAGACATTTTGTAATCAAGTTTTTCTTGTTCATATTTAGATTATTAGGTAGAAATAGGAGGTGATAATGATAAAATAGATATCTCTTGACCCTCCATGATAAAATAACGGGATCACTAGTTGACCAGGACCCTGATTTCTGACCAGGAGCGAGAGGAGTGCAGCAGACGTCCAGTGTATTGTACCTCGTGTGTTATTGTTTCTGCTCGTATATGCGAGGCGTGCGCACGCGCTCCCGGCCCCTGCGGTAGCAGGCGCTGTAGCTGGCGGCGGGCGACGGCGCCGGCGCGGGCCGCGCTGCTGCACGATGGCGCCCTGCATCCGGCGAGGGATATGTCGTGTTCCGATGCAGAGTGTTGTAGTTTACATGACCTCTCTGACAGCGGTGTCTATTCTTCATGATGAAATTTTCTTTATTAAATAAATTATACAGTTAATGTGTATCTTTCTTTTAAATGTATTAACGGTCTACGCTTTAGCTTTAGAACAAAAATTTGTCTCGCTCTGCATTATTTACAGTAACTTATCCTTTAAATTTGCATTTATTGCAGAAATGCCAAAATTCCTTCTCGTTTTTGTCTGTGTAAAATGAGAATCGCATAGAACACGACATGCGTCGCTTATAGGTTTTAGAAGGGGTATGACTAGAAGGTGGCAATTGGCCATATATGACCTTCAGCTAGTTTGTCCAGTCAATTGACGATTTCCTCGTCCAATTTTATTTCCTCGAGCGATAACGGTGTGCATTCAGTGGGTACATTCTGGTGCCGATGACCGGTTGACGTGCCAGGTTGAGAAGATGTCGTGCGTACAGAATCGGGGCTGGGCTGTGCTGATGGTGCTCGTGTGATGATCCCAAAATTGGAGATATAGGCGTACATAGCTAAATTGTTAGCTAGTTTGGCGTAACAGTACCTTTGTATGGTTACCCTTTAAACGTGACAGTAACAGCCCCATTTGGCACTACGCATACGATTAAGTTTTCCTTTTGTTTCTATTTTTAGCATCAAATAGACATTTTTCATTTCATTTCATCAGCGTTGTAGAAACTGGACCTTGCTGAAATTCAGCGGTAGCTACATATTCGGACAGTATCTGCCCGATTTGGAAGTAACGCATCAGTGTTACAGAAGCTCTGCGTTGCCGAAACTGGGCCTTGCGTTGTAAAAAACTGCATTGTAGAAATTCAGCGTCAGCTATTGTTAGCTAGCTTGGTGTAACAGTACCTTTGTATGGTTACTGGTTTAGTCTTAAAACATGAGTAGCATGACAGTATCTGCCCGGTTTGGCAGTAACGTATCAGCGTTGCAGAAACTCGGCCTTGCGTTGTAGAAATTCAGCATCAGCTATTGTTAGCTAGCTTGGCGTCGACGTTGTTAGAAACTCGACGTTGAAGAAAACTCGGTGGCGTTGCATATATTCGGCGTTAGCTATTGTTAGCTAGCTTGGCGTAACAGTACCTTTGGGCTACTTGTTACCCTTTATGCATGACAGTATCTGCCCTGTTAGCAGTAACGTATCAGCGTTGTAAATATTCTGCGTTGCAGAAACTCGGCGTTGCAGAAACTCGACGTTGAAGATAACTCGACGTTGAAGAAAACTCGGCGTTGAAGAAAACTCGGCGTTGCATATATTCGGCGTTAGCTATTGTTAGCTAGCTTGGCGTAACAGTACCTTTGGGCTACTTGTTACCCTTTAAGCATGACAGTATCTGCCCTGTTAGCAGTAACGTATCAGCGTTGTAAATATTCTGCGTTGCAGAAAACTCGACGTTGAAGACTTTAAGCATGACAGTATCTGCCCTGTTAGCAGTAACGTATCAGCATTGTAAATATTCTGCGTTGCAGAAAACTCGACGTTGAAGACTTTAAGCATGACAGTATCTGCCCTGTTAGCAGTAATGTATCAGCATCGTAAATATTCTGCGTTGCAGAAAACTCGACGTTGGAGACTTTAAGCATGACAGTATCTGCCCTGTTAGCAGTAACGTATCAGCATTGTAAATATTCTGCGTTGCAGAAAACTCGACGTTGAAGACTTTAAGCATGACAGTATCTGCCCTGTTAGCAGTAACGTATCAGCATTGTAAATATTCTGCGTTGCAGAAAACTCGACGTTGAAGACTTTAAGCATGACAGTATCTGCCCTGTTAGCAGTAACGTATCAGCATTGTAAATATTCTGCGTTGCAGAAAACTCGACGTTGGAGACTTTAAGCATGACAGTATCTGCCCTGTTAGCAGTAACGTATCAGCGTTGCAGAAACTCTGCGTTGTAAAAACTCGGCGTTGAAGATAACTCGGCGTTGAAGATAACTCGGCGTTGAAGAAAATTCGGCGTGTTGCTTGACGTGCGAAGGCTTGAGCACGGAAACGTTGAATGATTCGAACGAGGCAGTCAGTAAGCCGACTATGGAACCCCGATAGAGGGGGTGAAAGATAGTGGGAAGGTTTTTAGTGTTGCTAACATAAAAAAAAAAAACCTTTAAACACCGTGCAAGGCTGATGCGTGGGGCGCTACTACAATATGTAAACCTTAAATCGCAAAGAATGAAGTTGTGAAATATAATAATCAATTATATGTATTAATCAATGTTAAAAATCTCGTTATAGCACTTACTTATTTATTTCAACAAATGCCTAAAAGGTGAAAGTTCCGAAGCATATTTATTCTACTTTTTTCACAAAAATGTTCCGACCATAAAAATTTTACACGTATATATCGAATTGTGATGTGAACGTGTAGTTCAGGACTATGAGACTATAAGCCGAATATTATCTTGAAAGTTCATGGACGGAACCTACATCATTACTATCATTAGTAATAACTTCACTGGCTTAAAAGCTTTACTATATAAAAGTATAAGTAAGTACCTATACTATGATCTTTAAAATTCTCTAAGTATTGAAATTAAATTTCAACTTTGTAACAATGTTAGGAATGAATAAAGTAACTGTAAATCGGCGAGTAACTACTAACATAGTCAAAAATCATCATGGTATTGTCAAACAATGTGATCTTACGTATTAAATGTGTCCTATGTCTACTATCCTAAATACTCGTACCTACTAAACCTACTATGATGTTTGAAACAGAGTATCTATCTACCTATAGCAACTTGAAGATAGTCTAGAAGCAACATACACTGTACTTACATAAAACCAATCTACGAGACTAATCTTTGAATAGTTAGAATATTAAATTGCGTAGATATTTGCTTGAGGCTACTCGATTTTTACTGATTATTTTGATTAGTCACAGATATACAGTGGTTAATATGAATTTTGCCATTGATTTCTGATTCAAAAATGCATCGACGTAGCCTTAAGTAAGTAAATGAGTATCCTCAGGGTTTGAAATTACCGCATTTGTAAGGCGAGCAATTCCAATTTACGTTAACAACTCTGAGTAATATAACAGAAAGGCCTATGGTAACTAGTAATGTATTAAATAACAACGAAGCATAGTTACCGTAAAAATTACATAACTAATGTACATGAATGTAACAATTTGGCACACAGCAGATAAGAAGACTATTGTAATTAAATAATTCCCACTGTAAATAACTTTTCACGTTAGATTCTGGGTGTACATGAAACTGATATAAAAAGCAAAGCAAGGTTTAAGTAAAATATATTTTCGTTATAAATTGGTATACAATATGCTGTATCGATAAATAATCGTGTTTACGATTACGACACATTCACAAATAGCAAAAATGTTGGCGCAGTCGGTAGGATATTGTCTTAGAAAGTTACATCGGGATTCAATTGGGAACGTCTTTTTATCTGCCAGTAATCAATAATGATGAGCTAAGTACATGACAATGGCTATATTAGATTTGTACACTTTTTACCCTGCCAACCGGGAATGCCTTAAAAAATCAAAAGTGCTCTCATTCACAGGAAATAAATTAATATACACACAAGCTATCTGTATGATTACAAATAGAACTAGCAGCAGGGAGAAGTAGTATTGTATTAGGCCTAGAACCTGTAAAAATAGTTGTAAGTGAAGTAAATAAATAAAATAAAATAAATAAATAAAAATAGTTTCTATGTATAGTTTGTTTAGTCTACAATAATAGATATTTTTAGTCATAATCAAGTGTAACCCCCTTATTCATAAACGTCTTCTAACAGTTCTAACTTGACACGCCGAAAAGTATCGTTTGTCCCTTTCGATCTCTATAAGACCCAAAGAAAAAATACACTTATTGGCTTGTTCAGATAGATGACGTTTAGGAATAAGAGGGTAAGTGTGTATTGCATAAGTAGTGAGGTATAGTCTCCGGCCGATATGAAGTCAATCTTGACTCATGCCAGATCAATACATTCTGTGTAGTAGCATTGTTGATAGATAATGCACTGAACTGACAGCTGCCAAGATTGACTTCATAGTGGCAAAGACTACAATGAAAATATTCCTACATTAATTTATCCTATGAAATTGGCGTTTTGTATGGAGAATAGCGTGAAAAGTCCATTTTCCATACAATACATTTTCAAATATCGTAATAAACTAAATTTTGTCAGTAATATTAGGCACTTGTTTTTGTATATCTCTGTTTCGTCAAACAAGTTACTATAATACATTTATACCATTTTACCTATTCCAAACATGAACCGGCAGCATATGGCAAGAGCTGTTTTCATTTTCAAAGCTAATTTTTTAATATGACTTAAGGGAAAAAAAAAACAATTATTAGTGTGAAAAAACCTTTGTTATATAGTGCTCCGTTGAAAACAAAAAATATATCTAAGCAACTCATTAGATAAGTAATGAATTAGGGATCAACTAAAGTCTATGACCAAAAACGCCGATTTCATAGGTAATGACCCAAAATGTCTGAATAACGATGTTATTAAACTTTTGGATGCCAACAACAGACATATCGGCACCGCAGGTTCAACGCCATATATTTAAGTATATAAGTATACAAGTATATAAGTCTTGATCCACAGACAAATATAGACGTACACGCATGTGAGTAAAATTCAATTTCAGTTTTGACATTTTATTGACGTGGCGTCTGAGTGATAGCTTTTGTATTTGACGTGGCGGCGAAAAGGTTAAAGACACTTACCCGATTAGAGTCAACACCTTCCACCAGAGCGCGCGTCCGCTCAGAAGCCTTCACGGTCGTCTTCAGAACTCCGTCGACGTACACATGGTAGCTCTCGATATTGGCTTGTTGGACTCCTTCCGGGGCCGTCCAGCCAATCAGCACGGACTTGTTCAGTTGTCGCTCCAGCGTCAGTTGTCGGGGCGCCGGGACTAACGACGAGAAAAACAGCTCGGCTGGCGTGAATCGCGTATTGCGGAGTGCGGGGTCATGCGAAGCGTGCGGCCGGTCCAGGGAAGATAAAGGTATTGCTGTAGATGGCTATGTCTAATGCTAATACTAATGCTATGACTGTTATAAAATGTCTCTTTATGTCGCACCGAATGTGGACTTGTGGCAGTGATGGACTAAAAAAGCTTTCCCTTCTAAATAAAAAAATAATTGGTTTCTAACATGGGTATGTCTAGGCAGCGGTTGCTAAAAGCTAGGGGTATAATAAGGCTTTTCTGTATAATACTTAATCACATTATTTTTATGAGTTTATTACTAATCAGAAAACTATGCTCTAAAAGTTCTCTTCAGAATGCAAAATTTACAAAACGTGCATTGACAATGATGGGGTTTAGAGTGATTTCGTGTGGATGACAGGTATGAGCTCTGTAATGAGTGTGAGAAAACGCGAATTTTGATGCAATTCTGGTGCAACGAGATTCAATTAGTAGATAACTGTAATATTTAAAAAAACGCATGGTATATCAGAGGCTAAGTGCACAATCGAGGTAACCTGTGCATCACCGAAACGTAACAATGCTCGAAACTTTTGTGCCCAATAAGTTACATGACAATTACAGCTCTTGTTATAATGATAGATTAAAGGTGCCATCTTAGGTCGGCGAGCACTCTTACGTTTACCATATCTCTATAAGGTAATAGTACCTACATTGCGAAAACTTTTTGAGAGAATTTTGTGTGACGTTTTGCAGTACAGATAACCCTACTAAGTTACGACCTGACAAAAAATTTACTACTTCTCTCACTAGTGCGCAAAAAACAACTGTACTGAAAAGTGAACGAATTGATTCTATATTCTATGAATGGCAAGTCAGAACTAGACCTTACCGTTGTCGTCATCTTCTGGGCCCTCGCTGAGGTCAGCGACCTCGCTGAGCCGAGCGACGTCGCGACTGAGCGAGAGGTCGCTGATGGCCGTCGTCGCCGATTCGTCGGCGTCCCGGAGTGTAGCTACCACAGCCTGTGGAAGTGTATGTTGTGATGCTCTTATTGGACAGCATTAAAAGGTCACATCAATGGTATGAACATATCACAGTAATGGGCAATTATCTCTAAACCTCTTACATTTAACACAAAACAAAATAATTTTGAGTATACTCATAACTTCATCCTAAACAGGCTTTTCATTCATAATTTGAAAAAATCGAATATGTCCTTTACGAATCACGATGCAACTAAAAAAATATAAACCTAGGCAAAATATTTCACATTTGCGAAGTCATTTACAGACATTTTTTTTCAAATGTCTGTAAATGTCCGTGGAAATTGTAGTTGTGTACTGAGAGTAATTTGTAATAATCTAATAATGTTGTCCCTGATACGTTCGATAGTCTTCCTCAAAAATGGATTTATTTACCTGATGGAATTCCAACAAGTCGTCGCCAACCAAACGCTGCACGAAGTTAGCCGGCACCAGACCGCGACGTCCGTCGAGCAGCTCAGCATCCAACATGGCCGCGTTGGAGTCCGGTGGCCCCCACACGAGCAGGTAGTCTCCTGCGCTCACTGACAGCTCACCTTCAGCGCTCTCGATGCTAAGAAAAACAAATGAAGACAACGTACGTAAGTTTAAAGCGACTCTTTGGCAAGTGGCAAATCGTCTTCTGCATGTAATGCTACGGAAAGTACGATATCAGCGGTGTAATCCCGAAATTGACAGCTGATTCGACATTCGTCATAATATATATTTACTTAGACCATCGCTGTGCGCTTTAGTTGGGATAGAGCGTTGATTGGTTGAAACGACCACAACCGGACACTTCTCGCGCTTTTGGAGGACTGACTGCAATAGTGTCTTTAACAGCATAGAAAATTGGCAAACTGCCATGTAAATCTGGACACGAAGGCAGATTTCATATGAAATGGCTGCTGCGGCTTGCATGAGAAACACTAGTGGGCCAAGGCTTAAGGAGATAAGTTATTTAAACCGGATTCTTTCTGTGAAGCATGTGTTTGTTTTGGCACCTCCTATAAGGCTAGTGACCGTGTCCTGAAGTATAAAATTTTACTGTCGGCTTATATCCAATATTTGGACCTGCTCCAAATGTTTCTTGATTTCCAGGATGCTTTTTTGGAAATTAGAATTTACGTTTAGCTTAGTATTGGATAAGTAAAGTATGTATAACGATTACAAATATATTGAAAAACGTACCTAGCTAATAACCATTCTAAAATGATTTTCACTTGAAATAAAACTATGAAGTTAAATTCAATTAATATACGCGAGTTTATCCCTTTTCCATAGTTTTATTTCATAATTTTTACTGTTTATCAATGCCACTTACTCTGGTGGATCATATGAAAACCGGGCGATGTAGACACAGCAGCGACCTTTCCCAGGAATGTCGAGCATATCAACTTGACCTTCCTGGCTTGGTGCAGTGCCGTTCATGTAATGTGTATTTCGAACTGAAAGAAACATTCACTGTTAGCCATTGCACTGTAACTAGTAACTAGATCAAAATTTTAAGAAGGAATTGTTAACTTACTGTCCATTTCCAATCCAGAGTTAGGCATGATTCTAGACAAAGCTCTTTGATTTCGGTCATGACTGAAACCCGAATCTAATGCACCTAATCTATCAGTTCCAAATTGGCTATCTAATCCTAAACTCCACCCGGGTTGATGCGGCGTGACGGGCGTGGCCACTCGGCCTACACCTGACGTAGTCGTCCCATATCTTCCGATCCCGAGGTCTATTTCGTCTAGTGGCTTCAGTTTAATGTTCATTGTGTTGGTTCCTATTCCACTAGACAGCAACGGATTCGTGTAAGTTCCAGTTCCAGCACCGTATACATTAGTACCAGTCAAACTTGTATTTAATCCTCCCAGTTGCGTCGCGGAAGTCAAGTTCGAGAGGGCATTTCCTAATCCTCCAGTCAACGTCGATTGCATTCCTCCAAGAGTGCTGGTCAAGCCTCCAGACAAACTGGTCTGTACATTGTTCAAGCAACTCGTTAATCCAGATCCCGCCATGGTTCCTGTTAACGTAGGCCCAGACAAGCCTCCTCCTAAACTGATGCCCGATACGTTGCCAGTTATATTTTGCAAGTTGCTCTGTAAACCCGCTAGGGTGCTGGATATCTGCCCAATGTTGTTCACGAGTGGGGCTGTGACTGGGTTCGTAAAGGTGACTTGGTGGGTGGGGTTCGTCAAACCGTAGGTGTTCGTTGAGTAGGCAGAGACAGGGTTAGTGTATGATGTGGGGTTGTGCGCGCTCATAGAGTAGGCGACGGAATTGGAGCTGGGAGCCGTGAATTGGCCAGTGGCGTGGAGTGAGGACAGCGTGGGCATGGTGTTGCTCTGGCAGATGGCGACCGGATGGTGCCCCGCGCTCGTGTATGAGTGCGGTAGCGGCGACGGCGCTGGGGAATGGAAGTCGCCCAATGCTTGGTTGGAACCACTCGTTTGCATACCTGCACCAAAGGACATATTCATAAAAAGAAGAACTTCGTTTTATAATGATATAGGTAATTCACTGCAACTTAAGATGTTTAAAAATTAAGGGCCATTTTTAAGATAAGCTTTAAGCATTTGTATTTTTAATCATTGGACAATACGAATGCAATATGCTGATTTGGTGATAGAATGCTTACTTGCATCTAAAAACCCTTTAGAAATATTCCACTATCAAGGAGAACTAGATTTAATGACAGGTTATCCGATAGTTCGAAATACCTCATACTTAATCTTCGTCAGTGAAAAACTCATTCAAAACTATCATGCTTTCTACTCAAAGCATTTTTAGCTTAAGTCTACAAAATAAAAGAAGCTATGGATACTCACATCTGTGCAACCTACCGTGCGTGGTGGAGCGGGTATGTTCGAGCTCGGCGAGGATTCGGTTGTCTTGCTCGATCTTGGCCATGATGCGCTCGATCTCGGACGCCGGCTGCTGGTGCTGGTGTGGCTGCTGCGACCAGGAGCCGGAGGGCGCGCCGCGAGCACGTAGCGACGCTGACAGCTCTAGTTGCAGCTCCTCGCAGCGCACCGTTTCTAACGCCGCCTGTATATAGTTTTTGTTTGTGTAATTCATGCGTCTATGCTTGTTGGTGGGATATTAGGGTACATACGAGGAGGCTTGGGCGACGTGGGCAATTGACCACGGCCTAGTGTCCGAAGGGGAGTCCTGCAAGGGTTTCATGGATTTATGGCCGTTACGGTAATAAGACCTCGCTATTGAGACTTTGCCCACACTCACTGTAGCTAAAACGAATCTCATTACGAGTACATCACCAGCGAAGGTTCAAAAATATTCGGTATATTGTCTATTTGTTCTATTCTATTCTTAGTGCTCAGTATTTTTGAGTTATTGTTCCTTTTTTATGTACTTCCTTCTCAATGATCGTATGAACACGGTAACTTAATATTCTATGTATGTCCGTCCATGCCATGTGCCGAGATCGCTCTTCAAGTCTCGTAATGGATGTCAGATTTAATGTACCTATCTAAAATTCTAAATTAAAGGTTAACTTCGTGTCCATCGTCGGTGTGCACACTCAACTCAATCTAAGTTTAAGGCCTGAGTAGACGCTCAAGCAAGGCATCCATTGTAAACAAAGGCAATCGCATGCGCGTGGTGCCGCCTTTCAAATTTCTGGGACGATCGACGCGGCGACGGATTGACGCTCGATCTTCAGCCCTTAAGAGGACTCTTATGTAATGATCATACCTTCTTCTCCAGCTCTCTCGCCCTCGACTGCAGCTGGTCGACAGTATGCGCGTCAAGCGGGCTGCGCTGCGCCGACCGCAGCTGCGCAAGCGCGTCGGCGTGCGCGCGCTCGGCGTCGGCGCGGGCGCGCTCCGCGTCGCGCAGGCGCCGCGACAGCGCGTCCGAGTCGCCGGACATGCCGCCGCCGTAAGCGCTCATTCTCTGGAATAAACATACAAATTCAGGCATGTTTTGGGATGCACGGAGAAGTTTTACTGATTCGATGGTGAACGGTGGGTGAAGTGTATTTTTGATAGTTGAACATTTGTGAATGGTTTAGTATAAATGTCCCACTTTGTCGCTATAAGGGCTTAGACATTTCAGTCATATAAAGGTACAAGGTCCTATTTGCATGATTCACCAAATGCTGCACTCTTTTGATTTAATTTATAGTTGGAACTGCATATTATCCGAATTATTCAGTCTAGAAGAACATAATTATTAAGTAATAGCATTTTCAGTTCTTCCGGTCCAATAAGTATTAGGTATGCTAGTCATGTTTTAGAAAAACAGAACATATCTTAGAAAACGTAATTTGCAACGCAGGCTTGCCTTACTGAAGCTATCTACGGTACGATGTTATTATGACTTTGTTTTTGGGCACGGTCTATAAATTAAAATTACATATACGAGTATACCTATAACCTACCTACAGGAGAATCAAGAATTTTCCAAAAGCTTGCAACGGATTTACTAGGCTTACGTTATGTTGTTTATATTTTACAAGTACCTGTAAGCACCAACACGGCATATTACGAGTATGAACATTATGATTGACCGTAAGCAAATATCGATTAGTCCTTATCTCCGCTGACGTCGGTATCCACACAATAGGCTCCCAATATCGCCCCTCCATAACTGAGAGATAGGATGGATTTCACTAAGAATGGGCTGTCTAGTGGATGTTAGTGCCGCATTCGCAGTTTGGTAGTAGTATGTAGTACCTACGTTGAGCACATAGGCAGGTACGTACCAAGATATATGAGTAGGTTTTAAGATTCAGTACCTATCCTGAAATAATTTGTCTACACCCACTTACGCCGACCAGGTGTTATAACACCGATTCTTTTTTTTTTGGATAATTGTAGTGTTTTATTGACAATTATTCACTATCGTAAAAAATCCGGGGGTCACATTTTTTGGTTTCAGGCTAATCTGGGTTAAGAAAGTATTGCAGTGCCATACTGAGTTTCATAGCTGGAAACATGAACTGAATATTACCTGTACCTATGAAAACAATAAACACACTGGTTACTGATAGATTTCCTTGTTACCAAGGACTAACCTAACAACACTTTTAAAAAATGTGAACGACATTATATGTGACCACTGAAATTTTAAGATAATATGAACAATTTCTTGTAAGTTGTCGGAGTGCTCGACACAGTCCCTCAACCTGCATACCTATACAATTTTTCATAGGTTTTTATTATTATTGCGACAATACATGATATGTTTTAGAGCTTGCTAAAATAAAAGGATACGTAACTCATTTCATTCTAGGATATACCTAATCTACATGGTTCCTGTATATTTAATCAGGGCAGACGCCATCGATACCAAAACCAAAGTTGTAGCTACACCTACAAGTCTACACATAGGTCCATCAATGTATTTTCCTCTGTCATTGATTAAAGGTAAAAAACTGTTTATATATTTATGCCCTTGACTGTACGTAGACCACTTGACACGATTTTGAAGACGCCACTGCGTCTCGCCGAAATGTCTATTGACCCTGAGCCCTGCTCCAAAACAAGTGAATTTCCCTTGAAGCTATCTCTGCGGTTTGTTTTTGGCTACAATGAAACAATTTTACTAAATATTACATTTTATAACGAAGTTTACGGACTGTAATTAAAATCATCTTGGCGCTTTTTTTTGGGTGGTTTTATTATAAGTGTTCGTTGTCCATTTGCCCGATTCTATAGCTCAGTACAGTTAAAATATACACGAATAGGGGTTGCAAACCGGTTTTTATTTGTATAAGATTACGATGTATAACCGATTTTTTCATACTTTAAAAAAAAAAAAACTGTCACATAACTAAGGTTGGAAGGGTTCAAACTCTTCCAATTAGTCTCCTTTACCACCTCCAGAAATTCCTACATCGTTATCCCAAACACCCTGTATACATATAAGAAACTTCTTGTATTAAATTTTTTTAAACAGATTCAATTTTGGCAACCACAATTTGTTTAGAGTACTTTAGAGTAACCCGTGGATAATGCTGTTGACTATACATCATGTAATCCGTAATTTACATATGTAATGCTTGATAGCATCGGATATTGTATAGTTGCTTGTTATCCCTAAAATAAATAAAATAAAAATAAAAAGACCAATATCGCTGACGTCGCTCAAACGGCTAAACTCAAATGGGACTGGGCCAGACACGTCTATCAGGTGACTAGTGGGCTAAATTAACGACCAAATGGATCCCACTCAACCAAATCCGGCGTCGCGACAGACCACGACGGAGATGGCGAGACGATCTTTACGCATTTTGTTGGGACCAGTGGGTCACTGGTAAAGACCGGGTTACGTTGTAGAACGATAGGGAGGCCTTTACCCAGCAGTGGGATATTTCAAGCTCTTACTTAAATTAATAAAATTACATATAAGTAATTGAATAGAAATGAATTGATTTATTTGGTGTAAAATATAAACTTAATTTATTGTTTATTGTTTATATTTGCATTCATGAACAAAACATAAGTTTAAGTTACATGAACCCTGAAGGGTGTCGCAATTTACATTAATTATTACTATTCTTTTCTTACTACTATACTTATTCATATTACTAATTTTACATTTTATAATTACATACTGTTACTGGTACCTATGCCTATGACTAGTAACAACTCGCAGTACCGGTTAATGAGAGCCTTTTTGAAAGAAGAGTTTTATTTTGTGTATTTGAGGGTATTTTCGTAGATAATAATTAGTCTTCAAAAAAATCATTTAGAGAGTAGTATGCTTTATTTATGAGTAGGTGTTTTAGTTTATTTATAAATACTGTATATTTCTCTTCAGATCTGATGGTATTGGGTATACTGTTATAAATTTGGGCGGTTCTGTAATAAGGACTTTTTTTAAACATTTCTATTTTAGGTTCTGGGAGGGCTAAATCTTGTTTTCGGCGGGGATTTTTATTGAATTCAAATAGGTGGATATGCTTACGAACAAATTTGGCGGATTCTAATATATAAATTGAAGGAAAAGTTAAGACTTGCAGTGACTTAAAATGAGGTTTGCAGCTAGTTGTTTTTTTTAGATTGGCTATGATGCGGATGCACTTTTTTTGCATTATAAATGCATCATGTGCATCCACGCTATGTCCCCAAAGTAAGACACCATAGGTTAACAAGGGGTGAGCATAACCATAGTACGCTGAGAGTGCGCAGAGTTCGTTGGTATTTATTTTTAGGATTCTTAACGCAAAAACAAGTGATGATAATTTGGTTTTAATTCGTGCTACGTGTCTTTTCCAATCTAGGTGGGTGTCTATTGTAAAGCCTAATAGTTTAAAATCTGATACTTCATCTATATTTAGCTTTTGAGATACATGCCTTATATCTATTGGATGCTTTTGATGCAAATTCATACACCTAAAAACAACATCATCCATTTTAGATGCCACTCAACATATGCCGGCTAAAAGTTGAGCCATGGCGCTGGTTTTCAGAGCAACTAGAAGATTTATATTAACAGAGGATTTTATATTAACCAAAATTAACATATTGAGGGTAGACGGGTCATAAATATAAAGAATACCGTAACACATTACAAAGAACAAAACAAAAAAGTGATGAACAAAACAATGATACCTAGTCTTTACGGAATCCTCAAAACTTGAGCCAGACTCTATTTTTTAAGTCAGTTTTGTAAATATTTTACTAATCGGATGCCATAGATATAAAATTTATAAATATGTAGATGATTTGTCAGTTTTACCCTGATAGATGATATTTTACCTACCTACAGCTCAACGACACCCTTCTTCACAACCCTTTCATTTGACTACATCAGGGTCGCGTTTTATAAAGTTACATTTTTAGTACGGTCAAATCGTATATTAAACTCGCAAAACATGTAAAGCTGCATTTTTGGTATGTTATTTAGACACCATAGGGCAGTATAAAACCACATTTTGCAAGTAAAAAAAAGTTGTGCTAGCTGCGTAATACGTGAAAAACTGTGAAAATTACTGTCTATTTTTAGTTTCTGATTTTTATAAAAAAAGCCTTACGTTTTTTGACAATATGTATCAGGTAACGTTTAAAGATGAATGAATTTGTAACAAGATGAGATAACATGCATTACCGTAGGTCTTATAGTTTCAGACATTCGAGACTTCAAATAGTACCCTGTTTTGTAAACTAGAAAAAATGTTGAGTTTTGCTAACGTTTTTGGTTTAATATCGCCTTACCTAATTATGCTACGAAAAACATGAAATAATTATCTTATAGCGCAATTAATATTCTTTCATTTAAGGGTAAAATCAGGTCAGTAAACTTTGTAATTGATGCTAAAAACGCGAAATTCAAAAAGCAGGAGGTCCGCTATCTAAGTTTTTCATACAAATGGCAAGTCGTGTTGCAAAGCTGCAATTTTTGTATATTATATAGGCTCTATAGGGATGTACGAAAATGCATTATTACAAGAAAAAAAAAAGATTTTAGGTATAGGACGTAAAAAACTGAAAAAAAAATCGGACTTTTTTTAGTTTTTGACGTTTAACTAAAAAACTATAATTTTTTGATACTAATTGCTATAAAACTCTGAAAGAATATTAAATTTGAAAGGATTTGAGCTACATTGCATTACCCTAAATTATATAGATTTAGAGATACGACATTTCAAAATGTGCCCTTCATTAAGTTAAGAAAATAAATGCATGTTTTGAAGCCTCGTATACCCCCAACTATAAGACTTACAGTAATTGTTATCGGCTCAATTTGTTCCAAATTTAATGTAGTTATTATCTACAATTACTTTTTTTTCTTAGCGCGAACGTTTTGCCAATATTTAGTGAATAGCTTTAACGTAACCTAAAATTTGTTTATGTCTTGATAAAAAGGCACTTTATGAAATGTCGTATCTCAAAATATATATATATTACGGTGATGCAACGTAGCTCAAATCGTTTCAAATTTAATGTTCTTTCTTAGTTTTATAGCAATCAGTATCAAAAAGATAATAGATTTTTAGTTAAACGTCAAAAACTAAAAAAAGTGCGAATATTTTTCCGTTTTTTACGTCCTATGCCCAAATTATTTTTTTGTTTTTCTTTTAATATGCATTTTCGTATATATCTATAAGGCCTTTATAATATACCAAAATTGCAGCTTTGCAACTCGACTTGCGATTTGTATGAAAAACTTAGATAGCGGGCCTCCTGCCTTTGGAATTTCGGGTTTATACTTTCAACTACAAAGTTCACTGACCTAATTTTACCCTTAAATTAAAGAATATTAAGTGCGCTATAAGGTCATTATTGCATGTTTTTCGCAGCATAATTAGGTGAGGCGATATTAAGTCGAAAACGTTAGCAAAACACAAAAAGGGGTACTTTTTAAAGTCTCGAATCTCTGAAACTATAAGACCTACGGTAATGCATGTTAGCTCAACTTGTTGGAAATTTATTAGTCTTTAAACGTTTATACATATGATATTAAAAACGTAAGGTTTTTTAAATAAAAATCAGAAACTAAAAAATGGCCGTAAATTTCGCTGTTTTTCACGTAATACCCAGCTAGCACAACTTTTTTTTGCTTGCAAAATATGGTTTTATACTGTCCTATGGTGTCTAAACAACATACCAAAAATGCAGCGATACTACTTGATTTGCGAGTTTAGGGTAAAATTATGTACGATTTGACCGTACTATTTACAATTTCGCCGTTTGCCTACAGCAAAATTGTAACTTTATAAAACGCGACCCAGGTTTGATGGAAAATGGTACCAAGGGAAACTTTCTTTGTCCATATTGAAGACATTTTCATTGGAGTATTACTCTAACGGCCAGTTTCACAGTCCGGATAAATATATCCATCAGATAAAATGAATTACCTACCCTTTTCCCCAGGCATATAAAAGAAAAGGATAGTTAACATTTACCGACCAGACATGTTTTGTTCGGGGAGGGTGAAACATGCTCTTAATATTACAAACTAAAATCCGTGCTACTTTGATCTTTGAAAGAAAACTACCCTTATAAGCTGAGAAGCTTATTCTGTAAGGCTTTCAAAGAGAAATAAGCCCTTTTGAAATCACTTCCCGACACAGACGTAGACGCCGGTCGCCACCCTGTCTCGCCGGAGCCCGGCAGACGCGGCGGCGCCGCAGGACCGGCAACCGGCAATGCTTTCTAGGACAGCTGGCCGCCGACCCGTGGGTCCGGGATTTTCATATTCCAGTTGGATTTGTGGGAACTTTGTTGATCTTTGGCATGAATTGAACAATCATTGAACTTACCATGAGTGTGCTGAAACTTTAGCAAGTTAGATATCGACTCAGCTCGTGGTTCTTCTCTGAGAGCAAAAAATGATTGAATCTTTATCATTAACCTGGCGTTTTGGGCGTGACGTTTCTTGCTTATTGCTTAGGTACAAGTACTATAACGAAGATAGTTAAAGTACCTACTTATTACGTGTATACCCAGATATTTTTCTCAGAAATCGTATTCGACTCTACTATCAGATTTACTGAATCAGAAGTGAGTTGTTACCAGAAAGGTTGGGAAAAAGGGTTTTTCTAGCAGTACTAAGCATAGAAACTGTGACTTTATGGTAAACAAATTAGAGATTTTTCGCTTCTTATTTGCAATTCACAAAGTTTCATCCGTTATTAACCTTTTTTGAAAAACCATAATTTTCCACTGACTACCTCGGTACTTTTTTATTGCACTGAATATCTATTATTTAGGTACCTGCAATCACCGGTAATAGTATATTACGATATGAAGGCCGCAAAAATATCTAACACAATCTTATTTTTGCTGACATGAGCAATTTTTGCTGCGCAAGATACTATTGCCGGTGACTGTACGTGGAGGTCCAAATCGGGGGAGCTATGTTCAGCAGGTTTAGGTTCTAAATAGATTATGATGAGGGATGTGTTGACTTATATAGATGCTTATTACATTACCTACATACCGTAATCAATTCAGTACAATTAAGATGTACTCCCTTCTCCAACAATCAAGTTAAAAGAGAAAATGTAAAGTAGAACCAACAATTTTTACTGGAACACGGAGATAGTGCTCAAAAGCCGAGCCCTAAGCATTATGAGAGCACCTGGAACGGTTCCAACCTCGGAGGCACAATGGGCCCCAGGGAAACGTTTTAATAAAACCATCTTATTGTCTAAGTTTCTAATAAGCGGCAGTATGAGAAGATGCAAATATTATATAGGTAATTTAGTTTTAAAAGCGTCTAGTCAGGGTTTTATCCTTTTTAGTGTCCCGTAGCAAACATGGAACCCTCATAATTTCGCTTTATTTGTATTTTAAACCTGCGTTAGCTAAATTACCTTCGAGACTTTTAATATGAAAATTCTTTCCTTGTTAACGTAGGCAACCAAAAATGTTAGGAAGGTAGTTACTATAGATAATCACTTTTCGATTCGGCTCATTTTAATCAAATACCTACATTCAGTGATATCCTCTGAATAAATTGATATACGTATAGAATATGATTTAAAACATGCCTTACCTAATTGACAACATTTCATATTTTTTAGTGCTACATTTTATTGTCTGTTTCGAAAGAATTCAATATTAAAAGATACAAGTATTTTTTTATTTTTCAAAATAATTGCTTTTTTAGTGCGAAAATCCCTTTTCATTAAGTACTATTTCGAGCAGAAAGAGCGTAAGTTACTAACGTCAAGAATCAGCTAAATGACGTCACAAGTGATGTTTCATACACATAAGAAAACGACGAAAAACGGTCAAAGTGTCAAAATGTCACTGCCAAACACAAGTGACATTCCAACCACAAGATTTTTTGATTATAGTGGCAGCTCTGAATCAGCTATGTGACGTCAATTCCCCTTTAAACTATTTTTAAGGTTTTTAACAAAAACAGTGCGTAAAAAAAAATTAATTTTTTTTTTGTGATCTACATGCGTAAATCTCGAAATGGTTTTCGATTTAGGGAAATCGAAAATTTTGAAACGTTGTCAATTAAGTAATAGTATGTAAATATAGTTTATTTTCTTAGTTTTAAGTACCTACATATTAATTAGTGTTCGGGATAAATAAATTCCCGTCACATTATAGTCTTATTCTGATAAAGACTAACCAAAACCATAACACTGAAACAGCTGTTAAAACCGTCTTTACAGCTTTGCTACTTCGGTGGCGGGCCAGATGGCAGCAGCAATTACTCGTTGGCCATGCCAGACATGCGCGGACACTGCAGTGAGTTCTTATTATCAATTTAAGTTTTGAACTGCCAGCTGCTGTGAAACTTTTTAATTCTTTGTTTTATAGCGTGCAGTTTTTCTTGTGATTTTCTTTGGACGCAGTGTGGAAACGAGGGCGTTGAACAGACGATGTGGTTTATAATTTAAATCATACAACTACTTACTACGGGAAAATACCTACTTATAGTTTAGTTAGGTAATAGTTAGGTAAGGTTTACTTGGTGTAGGGGAAAGTGAGGTTATGGAGAACAACCGATAATAGGGAAGGGAACACCTAGATATGTAATACTTCCCCGTGCAAAATTCTGTCCCGCACCAGTAGTGGAACTATATTTTTAGGGCTCCGTAGCCAAAATGGCAAAAACGGAACCCTTATAGATTCGTCATGTCCGTCTGTCCGTCTGTCACAGCCGATTTACTCGGACACTATAAATGCTATAGTAACGAAATTTGGTAAGGATATGTGTTGTATGAACCGCTACAGGATTATGATACTAAATTGTAAAAAAACCATTGGGGTGGGGGCCCTCCATACATGTAACTGAGGGATAGAAATTGTATATAAGCTATAAGTTTAGTTATATATAAGCGTGTGAGGTATTAATAGAAAGGTCTTTGAAAATGATATTAAGGTTTATAAATCTCATTTTTATTTAAGCAAATCGTTTTCGAGATATCAGCTCTCAATGTGTCCCCCCCCTCTATTTTTTAAACTACGCGATATAAAATTAAAAAAAAAAATGTTATGCACATTAATAACCTCTATCAACGATTTTTGGTATAATTAAATTATCTCCTATAGTTTTTGAGGTAGGTTGATTTAACTGTATTTTTTAAATAATAAATTTATAATGGTACGGAACCCTTCGCGCGCGAGTCCGACTCGCACTTGGCCGGTTTTTATTTTATTATTATAGCATAGCACCCCTCAGGGTGAGAGGAATAATACTCGCGCAGCGTTACAGTGACTTGAATATTATTTTAATTGTTTTGATATTTTTTTTGCGTTTTAATGTATGTAAGTTATGTAAGTTTGGTCATTCTCTGGGACGAGAAGTGCAAAGCCGTACTTGAAACGTCGGGCCAAAGGTTCATTAAAATAATATATGAAGATTGTAAAAGATGATCGTACTTAATAGTTTTATTGACAATTCTATTTGTGAGTTCTTGTAAGTGGCTCTATATTTACTTTATTGACTAATGTCTATGTCACAATCACAGCTATTGTATCTCCAAATAAATAAAATAAAATAAAATTTTGATCCACATACACGACTTACACAACAAAAGACTTATTGAGCATACTTACTGTGGAGTGGGTTTTATTATTATGTATTTATTAAGAATTCTACATATGTATAAATAATGTAATGTTTAAATAGTTATGGTATTACAAAAGTCCTATAAAATGGTTTTCAAACATTTTGCCCAGAGGAAGACTTTCAAAGGTTTGATTTGTATAAGCTGCCAATTTATTAAAGCTTTATTCGAAAACCCCAGATCAAAATATTCCCTTAATTTCGAATTTGCCGGAGCTCGGCTAGGGTTGGTTTCATAACTCCGCAACACATGTGACGCTGTGACGTTTATAGGCGCCGTCCCGAGGCTCTATCATACGACCGATGCAAGCTTCGATCGATAATGCGATGTGGGTATACTACGATCGAATTACTATTTTCATCATACTTGCAGTCTAACCCCCTTATTCATAAACGTTTGTTAACTTAACAAGCCGCTAATAATTGTTTGTCTCTTTCGGTCTTAACAATGTGTCCATAAGAGCAAAAGGGACAAACAATTATTAGCGGCTTGTTAAGTTAACAAACGTTTATGAATAAAGTGCGCTGTGGCTTGCTTTACATCCGTCGCGGGATTTACTGAAAAGTATACTGAAATACCCTTTGATTATTTAATATTATTTTGTCTTAAAACTTATATTTTGGCTTGCAACTTGCAAGTGTGATGAAAATCATTGTATGCAACACGGTCGGTAAGGGGTTTACAAACTCGATTCATTAAACCTACTCCGACTGCGGCGTCGGGTTTTTAACAAACTCTCGTTAGTAATACCGTTCTTACACAATAATTACATGCTAAAGTAATACAAAGTATTATAGTTAAAAGCGAGCAATAATAATTTTAATGATTAATTAGTTCCGAACAACGAAGGTAGTACTTTTACCGTCCGGCTACAAAAGTTTGGAATCGTAATCAAATTAGCCATGTAAGTCGGGCAAAAATTAATGTTGCATGCCTACCGACTGCATTGTTGCATGTCTACTCTTAACAATAGCCACTCGACTCTGCTCATTATTTAGACTTAAGTTAATAGTGTTAATACCATTGTGTAATTTTAAATTTCGTTACCCAAATAAGTAAAACTGGATATGGAATTTGTAATGCCTTCTTGGAGTCGCGTGCGGCATTTATCGATTCCATACTTTGCAGAGAAAGCTGAGGGTAAGGACCTAGCATGACTTGCCAGTAAATCACAGCAACATTCTGGTCCATCGGTGGACTTTATTACAAAAGGCATAAGGTCTATCGATGGGCTTACAGTGTGTGGGCGATGGTATGATGTTAAAATTGTATAAAGTAAAACGATTTTATGCCACTTTGAGTAACCAAACAGTTGAATAATTTCAATGTTTAAGTTATAATATGTAGTTAAGATTTGTTATGTATGTTTTCGTAGGTATCATCGCCGACATACCTACTTAATTGTGATTATTCATTATTTTCGGAGTTATATTTTGAAAACCATGTCGAGATCTGCGGTCGCTTTGTTGTTTTATGATTATACTTTAACAAAATATGCATGGATTACGGATATTTTTGTAAAAATATGAATAACCTTTGTTTCACTTTACTCCGTTGCTATATAAATACGTAAAACCTTATTTCAAGATATATTATACCTATAGCTTCACTATGTTTGTTGCTCGTCTCTATTGTTTTACAGCACTATTTTAATTTGTTTATCAATGTCAATAATTATCGAACTTTGGGTATTCGTTTGATTCTGCCGCTACATTTAACTTACCGAATGTCGTATAAGGTTTTATTATTTATTTATAAAATATTCTTCTAGGATCAATGTCAATTGATGTCTAAATATACCCTGTAGTAGTCAATCAAAATCTTCTATAAGTATCTGCCTAATGCCAGTAGATACAGGTGTAGGAACTTGTCTATAATTGAATACTTACTTTAAGATATTCAGCAGAACTTTTTTTATCGGTCTATCTAGACAAGCTGAAAATTATGTATTCACATTTTTATCCGAGTAACCATTACAAGACCCGCAAAAACCTTTGGGTAACCTCATTAGTCTTTTAAGACGTCTAGACAGGACGCCAGTGATGAGGGTTCCAGCCAGCTACAGGGAACGATAACCGTTCCTCAAAGATTATCCCGAAAGTCCATCAGATAAATCTTATTCGTTCAATCCATCAATATTTTGACGCGCAGCAGAGCACTAATGGCTTTTGAAGTGATCCGATGATACGTGCTATTCGGATTTCTTAAATGACGGGAAATTATGGATAATGTTAGCTTTTCAGTCTGGTAAACGGTACTGCAATTATTGCGCTTTTCCTAGGGTCTGTACTCATTCGATAGCGATATGGCTACTACATTGGAGGTATGCATAATAACTTGTGGAGTACACTGACGACCCGTGAAATGAGTGAGCGTGAATTTTTTATACTAAAACCCTCCTTCCTCCTCCTCTTGAATCACTCGATCTTGATCCTCTCAATCTGTTTACAAAATCGCATCAAAATCCATTGTGCACCTGGTTTTAAAAATCTTTTAAGCATATATAGGAATTGACAGACAGTATAATAACAATTAAAGAATAATAAGGTATGTAACTATACACCGTGTTTTTATTGATTTCCGTTAAGTTAAAGGGAAGCTTATTTAGGTCCAAAATAATCAATTTCTCTAAGAAACTAGTGTCTTAACTCTTACTGTTTTTCAGTTATTAAAAAAATAAGTTTAATGACTGAACAAGTGTATTGCATTGCAACCTTTATTACATCCTAAAGAAACTTATTTTGACATGTGCCGTCAGTCACCTGAGATCTTATTCTTAAGGTTCTCTCACACTTACCATTTCATTTATTATGTGTGAAAACGGAAAAAAAAATTTTTTTTCGAATTCGACTAAAAGCAATATACCGGGTAGCTCCAATTAACGTACCAAGCAGCCTGTTAAATTTAACAGAATTAAAAAAAAACACGGTGTATACTTAGTGATTTAAAACTTGACATTTCACTGTATGAATAAAATGTATCGATCGATCGAAGTATCGATATGTATATCTATCCGTATAGATATTACATTACCTGGTATTCTGAGAGTCAAGTGTACCTATTTCAGGCAAAAAATACAATTGTTATTGTTAAGACAGATTATGGATGCACACAAAATGCTTAGATGTAAGTTAAGTAATAAAACTTTAAAGCAGTCTATCCTGAATTGTCGCCGATAAATTTAGAATCAAAATTAAAGTACATTCTTAACAGTAAATACCTTCTGGACACGAAATAAAGAATATGACTCTCCCGCCAAAAATGCCATTTACATATGAAATTTCAGTTTTCAGTAAGATAGTTCAAGCCGAACTAAAGTTTACCTAACTAAAGTAGACATAGTAACCAAATCGATTTCGAGTAATTACCCAGATATACATTATGTATGTACCTACTTAAATACATGTACACCCCGCTAATGATTACTATTCTATGATTGGATTTGTATAGAGGGCATAGAGGTCTATAAATGTACAAGGTGATGCTATCGATTGATTACATCATTTAAATGAAAGTTGACTCAAAAGACAAGGTCAAACTAAATACAATGGGATTGATTTCAAAGGGTTGATACTGAATACCTACTGATACCTAGCGGTGCCTAATAGTAGGTACTCAGTAGGTAGCTATTCGCCTATGGATATTTGGTGGCATTTTACACATAGGCATCATTGGAGTCGATATTGAGTCGGCACTTATTTTTATGATTTAATTAATAAATAATTTATTTTTACTAATTGTAGGTACGTAAAATCTGCATGTAATGTATTTGAGGTTTTCAGTGTATAATCATAATTATAATCAAATAATTAATTAATGAAATATAGTTCGTTCTAACACCGTAAATATTTACAAAAATGGTGTTTAGTTAGATCTTTAGAGTGTCAAATATCTGTTAATTTGATGCAAATACCTATAGTATTGAAAAATGTCGTGTTATGAGACTTGAGTGCCGTAATAGGTAGGTATAACCTAATATAAAGTACCTAGAATGGCTTTATTTGGCTGGAATAAAGAACTACCTCGGCGAGGAATGCAATTACATGAAGCTGGAATGCCTTCGTGCCCATGTCCATATCCAGGCGTGACGCGATTATCCGCGGATATCCTATAGGGATATAATGGATATAACGAGTTAAAGCCTTTTAATTGCAATAATTGAATTTTCTGAGGAGCTAATGGCCTAACTATATCATTACCATTGGTACCTATATTAAAAAAACATAAAAATATTATCCGGACTGTATTACTACTATTTCGTTAGTCCTTGTAAATAACCAAACCGTTATCATAACGCAAAAATTTACATTTTAGCATTTTCGTGGAAGCGTTATCAAACCGGTTTTCGAAGAACAATGTAAAAACGCAATGTTTATGCTGTCTAGGTCCTTTTTTAATACGGTATCTACTCGTCAAATAAATCGTCGGTTTATTTAGATTTTTAACGATGATATTATGATGTTCTTAACTATCGCAATCTTTATCATATTAATTTGTAACTGACATCAGAAAAAGAGGATTTTCTCAATTACATTGTTTTTCTTTACATGTATGTTACTTGATACCTCCGAGAATAGTGAACCGATAAAGAAAAAAATAACCCTTTGGCACCAAGTCGGTATCTTATAATGGCATTTTCCGAGTTATGTTCTGTATAAAGTCAACCGATTACAAGCACACCGAAGTGAGAACACAAAAGGGAAAGAATGATGGACGGTTCAAGTATCAACTTATCCAAATGGGATATTTCTGCGTAACTGCGTCCATTTGGCCCGCGTTATTTATCTTCGTGCACTTGTGTCGTTTGACGACGTCCCTTCGCTTGGCGTCATCAATCTTGCCGTTTAAACACGTCGAGAACAGCGCCGTTTTTAAAACATGTCTCCAATCGACATCTAAATATGATACATGGATTAAGCTTATACCGGTTTTGTTAAAGATGAGGCCGCAGCCTGTAAATATGTGTACTTTTTTAAGCATTTTTTACTGCGTGAATTTTATTACATCGTTATTTATTATTTATCTTCTTCTGATGCCATGGCCTAACGGGGGTCGGTGGCCACCTTTGCAAAATTCTTTCTGTTCTTGGCCCGTTCCGTGAGTGTGGCCGTGTCTTTAATATTTGTCCACTTCTTTATGTTATCGAGCCAGCTAGTCTTCCTTCTTCCCCTTCCTCTACCTCCCTCCATTTTTTTATAAAGTCTATACATACACAAAGTCGCTAATTTGGAACTTTTAGTGACACTGCTATTATAGTTATTAACATGAGTAAATGCACAATAGAAAATGGAATCAAAAATTAGACATAATCTGCATCATATATTTTCACCTTGACCTTTTTATGGAATGATAGGTATAATTTAAAAACTACAAAAACTATATCTGCGTCTGATCCTAGAATATAGAAGTATAACACTCTGCAGACGTAATTAATGAGAACAGGGTCATGTTTTGTAAAGTTACAATTTACAATTTCGCTGTTAGCCTGTCTTTCTAGCAAATATGTGAGTGCGTTAGAGAGGCAAACAGCGAACATCTAAATATTAGGTAGGTTAGGTTATATCACTACATAGTATAAAATAGTCACTTTTTCTGTCCCTATGTCCCTTTGTACGCTTAAATCTTTCAAACTACGCAACGGATTTTGATGCGCTTTTTTTTTAATAGATAGAGTAATTCAAGAGGAAGGTTTATATGTAGGTATACTACCCGTGCGAAGCCGGGGCGAGTCGCTAGTGTAAATATAAATCTAAAGCATGCTCAAACTACATATACAATGTATATAATATACATTGTATACAATACATTTAGGTACCTATGTAAATACCTATATCTCCGATTTTTTTTTATTTCGGTAATTTTCCATTTTGTTTTCTATTTACTGCTTGTATATGATAATGACGTTAAAATCTGAGCCAAAAGCCTATATAGTATAGAGGCCTAATTCTTCTTATCTTTATCAATTACATGAGCTGTCATCGGAAGGTCGCTATCAGACGAGGTGATAAAACCTGCCGCCCACGCTAATCGATATAACGTTTATCTAGCCAGTTTTGAAAGTTACGAAAAGTTATTGTAAGTGGTTTAGTTATTTACAAGATAAAGAGGCCATCTTTTATCTGAGACACTTCTAATAGTTTATTTTAGGGATTTTTTTCTAGTTTTTCCTTGATTTCATTCTTCGTTTGCTTAACTGAGGCTTTGATGACTGTTGAACATATAGCAAACTAATCCTGTATTTATCCTATTTTTTAAATCAATTTGCTCTTGGTAGTGGTACTGAAGACAAATAAATTAGTATTATTTTACAACTGTAGGTATGTAAAATATACGATTTTAAAGAACGATGAGTTTGATGAAGGTTGACCTACGTATTTGGGCGACTGAGCCCGTTCAACTACAAAATTGTTTTCGAGAAAACCATGTTTCCTCCTAGTTTTCTAATTAGAAAACGATACTGAATAGGGCCCTTAAGTAATCACCACTATACATCTGTACTAATAAAAAAATCCACACTGACCAGGAAATATTACATAAATTTCATAAAAAACGATGTTGAGGATGAACAAATCTGAAAATCGTAATAATGGTAGCGTGAGCAGATTTTAAGAAATAAAATAAAATATGATATTTAATAACTTAAGCGTACTTCATTATCATTTCTTGATATTGTAACAATAGTTATAAAATATGTGGTTATTTTTTTGTTAGGTAGGTGCCAGACCTTGGGTGTATAAACCTAAAATATACAAAAAAGAAGTAGCTTCTCATTTCAATCATTTGTTTGAGTTTTTTATGTTTATACAATAAGCAAGTTGCGTGTGCGATGTACTTACATGTAGCATGTTTTATGACGGATTTTAAAGACCTTTTAATTACAGGGTTTTAAATAGCTGCCAATTATGTTAATAAAACTACACATTCTCCGTAAGTGAAATCCGGTAAGTACGAGCAAATCTACGAAAAAAATGATTTTTAATTTTAATGTAGCTTTTTATTTGTTATCTTTGGTTGATATGACCACTAGGAAACTTAGCTTTTCTTTGATTTGTGGCCGTGTGGTGACGGCAGTAAGAATACATTTGTCACCACCCCAACTCCTCCTGCGGGTGTCGTAAGAGTCGACTAAGGGATTGAAGTGTCACTGACCATTATTTGACAAAAGATTGATGATGGGCAGCAGCGTCATCATAGTGGACACATTACTGCGATCGCCAATCCACTTGCCCAGCGTGGCGATTATGGGCATTTACCTATCCTAATGCGTCTATCTATACGCATAGTTAATGGGAGAGGAGTGGACTATCATAGGCTGATGATGATGATGATGATTGTTATACTTAAGCTTCTGATCCTGGATAGGAATGGAATCAAATAGCATAAAAGATTTTGTCATAGATGACCTTTTTGCCGTGTGGTGACGGCAGTAAGAATACATTTGTCACCACCCCAACTCTTCCCGCGGGTGTCGTAAGAGTCGACTAAGAGATTGAAGGGTCACTGACCATTCTTAATAGTAGATTGATGATGGGCAGCAGCGTCATCGTAGTGGACACACACATTACTGCGATCGCCAATCCGCTTGTCCAGCGTGGTGATTATGGGCATTTACCTCGTAATGTTAAATAAGCATAGTTAATAGGAGAGGCAAACGTTCAGCAGTGGACTGAGATAAGCTGATAATGATGATGATACATTTAATTTTTTAAATATTGCGTTACGTTTTAAAATATGTACCTATACATATACACGGTGGAATTTAATCGGTGAACAGGAACCCATTTTTCTAATTCAGTAATCGATGGCGGTCACGTTTATGTAGTACTTAAGTGGAACCAAGTTTTTTTTTAGCATAAAAATTTTTTATGTTGAAATTAAACTTTAATTAAAATTTATTGTCACCCTACTAATGGTTTAGTCTGAAAGTTTAATACCTCTTTTCAAACTATCAGCCATGCATCGCTCTTATTTTACATAAGAATAGAGTCTATCGCAAAAATTAAAGTGTTATTGCTCATTTATGTTTTAAGTTTCTATGGCTGATAGTTTGAAAAGAGGTATTAAACTTTAATTTCAACAAATTTTAATTTGAACATAAAAAAATTTATGCTAAAAAAAAACTTGGTTCCACTTAAGTACTACATAAACGTGACCGCCATCGATTACTGAATTAGAAAAATGGGTTCCTGTTCACCGATTAAATTCCACCGTGTATATTCTGTCACTTGAGATGGGACTTGGAGAAATATTTTCGGACTTATTAACCCTTTTCAGGCAAATAAAAAAATGTGTGAACTAGCCACCTCGCCGATATGTAAAAAACTCTGTCTTCAAAAATATACAAAAAGTGTAGAAAAATAATATATCATATTAAATACTTATTCAATAATTTATCATAAGGTTCATTGCCAAAAGAGGGTTAATATTACCCTAATCGTAATCTATTTTTATTATAGCATATTTTAAATACCCACGTTCCTATATCGGCAACTAAGGAACAATACGGGACCTCAGTCCTCAGTAAAAGTAGGGCATCATATCTAACATCAAAACAACATCTGGAGCGTAGGCACCTACGGAATATTAAAGATATTACTTCTTACGTGACTCATATAAAAGTATCGTTTTAAAGTTTTATATTGTTGTAAAAACTATTATATCGACAAAATTATTTGACAATGCAATAGGGCTAATTACGTCACATTAAATTTGAACAAATAAGATTTTTCTATTTTCGAATTTATAATTTTATACCATTTCAATTGGCATAAAAGAAAGAAAGAAAGAAAATTTACTTTATTAGCACAATACAACTTATAATAACACTTATAATAACAAAAACAGATTGCGCTAAATGGGCTGCACTCAGCTTTGGTGTGCCCATGTCGAATATTAGTGCAGTGTCGAGCCGGCATGGGCAGTTACCAGGACGTAGTAATGCAATTCAGTTTAGGTCGAGATTAAGGGACACGGCTATACGAGTCGTATATCTCTATCCTTTTCCCTGGACCTAAACTGAATCGCATTAGTTCGTCATGGTAACCCCCTGGTACTTTTTCTATTAAATTTTTGTTGTAATGTAAAATTTGCAAGTGTAATTTAGTAGTAGCATCAACATCAGCCAAAAATTATGGTCTACTACTTGGTTACTCTATTCACTGGTAACAAAGACTTGATAATGTTATAGTGACTAACCCCCTTATTCATAAACGTCTCCTTCGCTCTTATAGACATATTGATTAGACCGAAAGAGACAAACAATACTTGGCGACTTGCTAACTTAGGAGACGTATATGAATAAGGGGGTAAGGATTGAACGTTGTAAGTATTAACATTTCATTTCAAAAGTCATGATTTTTTTTGTATTAGTGAAAGATTCGTTGGCAGCCAATTTAAAAGTAGTTATCTGCATTAAAAAAATATCCTAATGAATTGTAAGTCATGCTATTCAAAGTACATTTGCTATCGTAAACATGTACACACAACCCTCAAACTAATATTTTATGTAAAAAAACATGACAAAATTTGGTAGGACATCTGGGCTCCCGTTCCAAAAAGGGAAGTGAGTGGGATGATGAAAAATATGAAATTTTGACATTGCTTTTTTGATATAAAATAAGAATTTGAGGCGAAAAAACATGACAATATTTATAATTTTTTTTAAATAATAAAATTGGCAATGAATTATCAATATGTTTGATGAACAAGTGTCTCTGAAGGGAATTAAAGGGCTTGGCCACTTTTCAGGACTTCGAAGGACAATTTCTCAAGAATGAGATTCGGCAGCTAATAATAAATACTTGTCTGCTATTTTTGACTACTCTAAAACATATATAAAAATAAATCAAATTAGAGCCGGACAGTAGGGTACCCTTCCTTGTAATTGATAAAATTAAAGTGTATTATTTTTACATGTGGGAATTTCTGGTTCGGTGAAGTATGGGACGGTTACTGGTACCTGCGTAGACACGCTAGCCCCGTCCCATCTCTACCGAACGTCTGCAAAGGCTGCTGCAGCAGCAGAGGTGGCGGAAAATCTAAGGTGCGAAAGTACAGTGGACTCGGCACCGAATATAATTTCGTTCCTTTCGGCGTCGAGACCGTTGGTTCGTGGGGTCCTAGCGCTCTGAGTCTCTTAAGACCTATCTAAGAGACTCAGAGACGTTACGGGAGACCCAAGGGCTGGCAGCTTCCTCGTTCGACGCACTTGGCAAACCAGCGAGGAAATGCTGTCAGCATCCTGGGTACCATACCGAAGGGGCCTGTTTTGGATTTATTTTAGTTTTTATCTAAGTTTTAGTTTAGTAATACTTTTAAAATGTTATTTTTTACGTGATTGTAGTTTGTTTCAATAAAACTTCCGAGATCATTTTTAAATGTACCTACCTAAAGTTCGAAGTGATTTTTTTCATTCAAAAATCACTACCTACTCTACGCTACCAACCACCAACCACTACGCTACCCACTCCCAATTAAAACACTTTTTCCACTTTTTATTTGACCACTTTGTCGGTGTGATTAATTTAACTACATATTGGTAGCAAATTTCACTTTTTATGGCCAATGGTCACTGAGATTATCCGCAGACAGACGGACAGACAGACATGGTAAGACTGTAAGGGTTTTTAGTTTACCGTGGCTATTTTATTTTCGTAGAGCATGCGCTCTGTAACTTTCGTCGAACGAAATTAATAAGGGAAAAAGCAAACTTTTTTTGTTGGAAGGTCTCAAAGTGTTTTGTGGGTGGATTTATTATAATGAATCAAGTTCCATATACTCGTATAATTGTTTGCTACAGTTTAAATATTAATTGTATAAAAAAATACTAATTATAAGTAATAAATAACAAATAATAGTAGGTAACTAACAGTAACAAATACTTACCAATAAATTACAATTTAAAAGTAAGCAGTAGATATACGTGTACTTGGTTACTTGACAAGGTTCCTTGTGATACGTTTTCATCAAAGGAACAAGTTTTGTTGGTTCATGCCTTGAAGAGTTTTTGAGAAGTTGTAAGAAACTACGGAACTCTACGCTGGGTATGGCCCCGACATGCTCTTAACGGCTTTAAATATTATATTCCCGGAATAAAATCTATCTACCTATCTGTCTGATAAATTTTAGCTGCCTTTTTATATATGGCTGGGGAAAAGGATTGTCATAATTTTTGTCTGACCGATATATTTATCTAGGGAGTGAACAGGCGGTAAATGAGCTGACGTTAACCGATTTGAAACAACGGCATTCTTCTAGCAAAAATAACGCTACCTACAGACTACTCGTACACCTACCTCTTGCTACACACTGAAACATGTCCTAAACAAAAATCAGGCTTCCAGTACCATTAAAACCTTTATTACAGAAAGGTCATCACAAATGCCAAGGTTCATCAAATATAGAAGGCATCCAAAACAATAAGGAGATTGATCAATACAACGGTTGCCTACAGGGATCCCAACTATTTACAGGCGCGATACCTACAGGCAATATGGCGGCCCGTTGTTGGCTCGTTACTTTCACATTACCACCTCTAATCGGTGTCTCGGTCTATTTTACAGGAAATTAAAGAGTTTTCTCGCAAGGGATAACAAGGCGATCGATACAGATCGCACTTCAATAGCCACTTGTCTTTTACATGAATTAGAACCTCTACGCTTTGTTGTCGTTCATATCCTTACATTTTAAGCCTGTCTCTTGAGGAGTATCTAAGTATGGGTACATTGCTAGTACTCACCAAGGCAGCTCCTTCCTCGGGTTACATGGGATCCAGAGCACAATGCACCAAGCGAGCGCGCTAGTTCGTGTTACAATTGCACCTTCGAGTGGGCACGTCCTCAGCTTGCGTAACATTTATGTAACAGGACACATGCCTCACGCGAGCCAAACCGCACGGGCACAGGCTCGCGCCCCCAGGCCTCGGCCTACATCCTGCCATTTTGGAATCGAGGCGGGGCGCTCGGGGGGCGGCGGCGCGGGACCCCCGGACCGTGATCACAGCGTCTTCAGCTCGCGGACTACGGTTCTTCTATGTTATAACCGGGATCACAGCGGTCACTACGTACGGAGGGAAAATAAAAAAGTGTGAGTCGGTCGGGCGGAGCGGTTGGCCGGCTGTAAGGGGCACATGCCTGCCGCTACGATAGGCGGGCGCAGGCGCGGGGCGGCGGCGGCGCCCCGTGACGTCACACCGCACTCGCGTCGCGCGCTGCTCAATGGGCCGCCGTGCTCGCTCCAACCCCCACACGCCCTTCATTATTTAACAATCACTGTCACTTCGAACCTCGGATTAATGGCCCACTGACCGACTGCAATCAGATCCTACTACCTATCTCGGTTTCATCGATTTTATGGAAATTCGATTCGGTTAATGTTTTAACGAATGCAGCTCGCAGGTGGCGTAATGACTGCGCATAATAGTATGGAAATGAGGTGACAAGGGGAGTATTTTAATGGGCCACTAGACTATTTTAACGTCACCCTACACCGACGCATTTTTTGAAGGACATATCGAATAACCCCTGGGGTCGTGGAAAATACTTGAATTTGCATATTTCCTCTTCAAATGGATATATTATAAACCTTACATTTCCTTTTCCATATTTAACCGTGACCTTCGGGCAATTCATCACAGTAATGAATTTTCAATCCCCTAACAGTATCTGTCAAATAAATGTTAGCTCTATCCTTTTTTGACTGATGACCTGAGCTAAGGATTGCAATAATTTTAACTAACGTAGGTATACTTTTTAACTAAGGATTGAAAAATTAGCCCACAATCAAGAAATACTTCAATTTATTATTCTTAAATAAGATGAACTACCTATACAATACATGGCTCTTTAAGTTTCGGTCCCTCTGAAATTTCCGTGCGGGGTATAATCGTACTATCATGCTACCATTACATATAAAAACGACAGCTTACAATCAGCGTGTGAACTAAACATCCTCAAATATAGACCAGAACGGCTCAGACGCCTTGCTTGAATTAAAACCAGCTTTAAAACGCTATTAGGGTGCCTTCCACCAGATATACGAGTAGGTGTATGCTATGTGGATGATTTTGACACGCACCAGTTAAATTTACGCCGGGGTGTGCATCCGGCAGAGATTTAATTAGTAGAATACATATATCAATGCATCCACAATCCACATAGCTCTATAACCTACCACTTGTGAAAAAGCGCTCTGAAATCTTCACCGTCGTAAAACTTTCATGTCTGAAATCCGTGACCAACTTATCGCTTGTGTATATTGAAGTTGTCTTAAATCCTAACCGTTTTACAGGTTATTTACGTTTTAATATCAGCTTAGTGTTGGACATTCAATCCGAACGTCTCAAGTTCAAACCACGATTCGTACCTACTAATGAGTTTTACAGAATATGTAAGAAAATTAATTTCGGAAGTATTTATCACCGTCTTTTAGTGAAGGAACTGGACCATTTCCTATAAGTCTGAATTTACACTATGCGTTAGAAGTTCAGAATGTTCAGAAGATTGCGTAGCCAAAAACAAAAGACTAGCCTAAAAATTATGAGAAAAAAAGTATTGTGGAAATTTACAGTAGGGATCGGACAGAGTAACGTTAGAATCCCGGATGGAACTACAGATAAGTAGCAGCCCTCGTACTTACGAGGTCTGTTCCGAAAGTTTTTAGTTGCTCCGGATCTATTCATGCGATTTAAATTAAATTTATATAATTGTTAGGGACATTTCAATACTTTATATGGTTAATAAAATGCATGTAATGGGACTAGTTTCTTTATTATATTTTTTTTACAAAAAGGTGTTTTGTATGAAATTTAACATTGTATGGAAAAATTGGCCATTTTTGACACATTGAAGCATATTTTGTATAAAAATCTTTGAAAGCTTTACTTAAATATAGGTACCCGAGATTAAATAATTTAGTTCATTTCGCGTTTTTTGAATTATGATTGAAGAACAATGATTACTGATTGAATGATGATTTTTACTATATACGAAATTCCAATTTTAGAGTTTACAATTTTTTTCGGTGCCTACTCATTTATGATTAAAGTAAAGGTGGTAAAGAATATCACGTAATTTGTACTTTGTATTGTAACGCGAAGTTCATAGCATCTCATTAAAAAAAAAATCGGCCAAGTGCGAGTCAGACTCGCGCGCAAAGGGTTCTGTACCATTATCAATTTATCATTAAAAAATACAGTTAAATCAACCTACTTCAAAAACTATAAGAGATAATTTAGTGTAACCAAAAATCGTTGATAGAGTTTATTAATGTGCATAACATATATATTTTTTTAGAATTTTATATCGCGTAGTTTAAAAAATAGAGGGGGGGGACACATTTTCAGACTTTGAGAGCTGATATCTCGAAAACGATTTTCTTAAATAAAAATGAGATTTATAAACCTTCATATCATTTTCAAAGACCTTTCTATTAATACCCCACACGCTAATATACAACTATTTTTTTTTCTATCCCTCAGTTACACGTATGGAGGGCCCCCACC
>JALPQI010004694.1:0-75762 GCA_025490895.1 Thaumatotibia leucotreta
TACTCGTTTAGAAGAACCTCATACTTATGTCCCCCGAGGAACTCTTTCGGTTGAAGTTCATTCCGGAAACGGGGCGTTCCTGGAACGAGATTCTTCAGAACCGCGTAGATTGATGATGGATGATAAATTGATGCTTTTTATAGATCCTTTAGGCTTATAATGTTATTCATCATCATCATCATCTCAGCCATAAGACGTCCACTGCTGAACATAGGCCTCCCCTCTGGACCTCCACATGTACCGGTTAGATGCGACCTGCATCCAGCGTGTCCCGGCGACCTTCATAAGGTCGTCTGTCCATCTTGTGGGTGGACGTCCTACACTGCGTTTCCCTAGCCGTGGTCTCCACTCGAGCACTTTTCGACCCCATCGACCATCTGCTCTGCGTGCAATGTGGCCTGCCCATTGCCACTTCAGCTTGCTAATCCGGAGGGCTATGTCAACTTTAGTTCGCCTACGCATCTCCTCATTTCTGATTCGATCACGCAGAGAAACTCCGAGCATAGCCCTCTACATAGCTCGTTGCGCGACTCTTGAGTTTAGAGAAGAGGCCGATGGTGAAGGATAATGTGATTACATTTCTTATTTATTCTATTTTTATTGCCTCTTTCACCCTACTGCTGCTATGCTATTCTCTTATTCACACATTCGACGCAGCGCTCGTCAACGAGCTCGACGACGAGACAGTCTTCACTTCGACGTAGAGCGCAGCGCTGCGAAAAACGGTATTCACTAACATAGAACAGCTCGTCGTCGAACTGTAGGCGGTAACTCTCGACGCTGTGTAGTTCCAGCTCACGCCGCATTCGTCGCCGAGCGCTAGTGTCGTTTAAAGTGCATTAGTGAATACTATTTTTAGGCTCGACGCTGCCGCAGCGCTGACACAGCGCTGTTAGCAAGGCGGTTTCCTTAGTGAATAACACTGCTGGGCGCAGGGCTCCTCTATTAACTAGGTATGCGTATCGAGTCATTAGAATTAGAAGTGTAACTCTCAAAAAGTTTGTACATTTGGGAGACTTCAATAATTATAAAAATTGGTAGGCTGGTAGAGGCAATGATGCTGAGCAAGATGTAACACATTTCGGAAAATCGGTCGGTCCAAAAATTATCCTAGTTACCCCCTCGTGTGTCGCGAATATTTTTTTCTAATAGTTTCCTCGTCACTGATCAGTGCTTAGACATACGAAGGGTTAATTTATGCAAACATGCATAAAGTCCATGTTTATAGATGGCCCATCAAGGAAAGGGTTTATCAACACCAGAAAAATACATATTTGCATTGTTTAAGTATCATAATTGGTGGCCGTGTGGTGACAACAGTAAGAATTCATTTGTCACCACCCCAACTCCTCCTGCGAATGTCGTCGACTAAGGGATTTAAGTGTCACTGACCATTATTCGATAAAAGATTGATGACGGGCAGCAGCGTTATCACATCATAGTGGACACATTACTGCGATCGCCAATCCGCTCGGTCTTCTTTTTAACTTTGTAAATTCTGAATATCTTGTCAGATCGAATCTCCCATTATATATAAATCTAATACTCTTTGTTGTCGGTACAATCGGTCCATTCTTGAACCGCATTGCACTGGAGTTCCTTTTGAACGATGCATTGCATTGTCCGTAGGATTTTTCCCGCACTAAGATGTCTCACCTCTCTTATTAGAACTAAGCCCTTTACCAAGCGCTTCCACTATCCAACACCAAAAAGGCAAGAAAACATTGAAGAACATCCATTGCTTGTTTGAGAAGATCTTGTGAGATAGACATTTAGTTTAAAGGGAGTAATGGAGAGTGTAGTTTTTGATAAAATTGTTTTAGACTAGTTCCAGTTGTGAAGAGACGTCCTTCCGTCGCTGATTGTATTTGCTGAGTACAAGTCAATAATAGTACTTAATTTTCTCCGGCCTTGTAGTTGTTTTATTTGAAGTTTTGTCGCAATAATAAACTGTTGGAATGCTTTGTGCTAGTTTGTTAGTTTTTTTGGGTGTTGTTAATTAAGTTTTTAGTTTTTGTCAACGAATAGCTGTGCTTCACAATGATTCTTTGTTTAAATCCTATCATAAATTGTTACTTTATATTACATTGTAAGATGTTTTATGGAGTGTAATAAAATCGGTGATTAGGTTTGACTGGTTACGTTTACGACCTCACGTAGTTCAAGAGTACGGAAATGAAAGTGCTTTTTATTGATAATTAACAAAGAAGCAATAATTATGTCTTTACTTAAGAGTAGGTATCTAATTACTACTAAAAGAAGGTATTCAATTTAAAGGGTTCACGAGATAAATCACGCTTCGAAAATATATTTGTTTTTATTGTTTTTTTCGAAAATATATTTGTTTTCCCACAAAACTAATTACGCAAAAAATAGATTTATTGTAACCCTATGATGATACAGTCATATTGATTTGTTTCACATTTCATCAGTAGGTACCGAAATTTATGTCTGCAATGAAGAGCAAATGAATAGAATTACTTTATGACTACTGTATTTACTTTTTATTACTTGTTTAAATTAGTTAATAATGTTAATATTAGAGCTAGTAATAATAATACCTACACCTACCATATGCATATGCATATCTGCAGCATATAAATTTCGGTACTGTAAAGTATAAATTAGTTTTGTTTAATATCGAGAACAAAAAAAAACATATTTTTTTACCTAATTCAATACCTTCAACACGTAATTATATTATATTAGTTTATACGTATACATAATCATCTATAATTGTTAATTAAACTACTGTACGTTTTCATAACTCAAAATCATATAATTTTGCTAAAGAATCCGTAACTCCATTAATTAGTGTTTATTTATGGCACACGGATTTTAATATTTCCGTCTAATGTCTCAAGTCCAATAAATGTCAAAACAAAACAACGTAATAAAAGTTTATAATTTATAAACGTACTCGTAAATGAGGGACTTGAATTATAAAGAACCGGTATGGATATAATCTTGTTATTAAACACTCTTATTCCACCATTATAAAGGTAAGTATATCTATTAACGCGAATAAGAACCAACAACTCGAAAAAGAAACAACTCGGTCGACGCCGATCGATGGTTATACGGCGTGGTTTGCCTTAAAAAAAAAGTGTCAATAGGTTTGAGGAGACCCTTATATGAAGAATATATTTGTCACTACCCCAACTCATCCCGTAGGCGTTGTAAATCTCGTGAAAGTCGACTAAGGGATTGAAGTGTCACTGACCATTTCATCAGTATATGTTGCTGCTGTTCAAAGCAGAAACGTAGTACGTAACATATATATTTTACGACATTTTTCTCTTGGCTTTTTGTACCAGATACGAGTTTTTCTTAAGTGGTAACTATTTACTTATTACTGATTATGAATAATTATGATGACGCTGCTGCCCAGCAAGGCGATTATGGGCAACCTCCTAATGCGTCCATAGGTCATTCGTCAGTCTCCGTACCTAGTTGATAGTGACCCTACCTACGAAGCTGGAGGTTCCAAGGTCAAATCCCGACGAGAGCATTATTTGTGTATTTATTTACCATAGATATTTGTTCCTTGGTCATGACTGTCTATGGATATATATCTGTATATCTTTGTTTTTTAGGTAGTCAAAACCTATAATCATATAAAAAGATGAAATAGGGAGTCGCACACTGTATGAAAACCATATCTTATCAAGTTATCATACTTTGACAACTATACGCAGAAGGTTCAGGTAACCTACCATAAGTTAACACTTTCATCGCGGACGAGCTACGCTCGTAGCCGATCCCGTGATATTTCCGATTTGTAGTGAAAATGGACCTCCCACCCCTCGGAAGTTCCCCGCGCTCAAAGTGTTAAATCCTAGATCCACGGACAGATGTCCACAAGTTCAAGGTTGTCTATTATATATATACAGGGTGGCCCATTCAAATCGGTCAGTATGGGAAAGTCTGAAACTATAAGACATACGAAGATTTGTTCTTAGGAACCACGTCACCGATTTTGATAAAAATAAAAACTGCGTAACTAAATATGACAAAAAAAAAACTTTTATCTTAAGATTTACACAATAAACATCTAGTAGTTAAAATAAATTTAAGTACGTGAAAATAATGAATTCCATTCATTTTAGACATCATATTTCTTAGAGACATTTACTGCTTAAAACTTGGACAAACGATATCTGAATAGAAACAGTGTAAGTTATTTTTTTCAAAACATCCGGGTTCGATTCCCTGGCTGGGTACAGTGTTTTTTCAAATGCATGAATGCAGTTTTTCTTTTTATCAAAATCGGTGACATGGTTCCTAAGAACAAATCTTCTTATGTCTTATAGTTTCGGACTTTTCCATACTGACCGATTTGAATGGGCCACCCTGTATATCGGCGCTTGGACCGTATGACTAACATAATTTAAAATAAACACGAGTTTACGTGTGTTTGGGAAAGGTAGAAATTAGGTACTTAATAATCCATAAAAGAAGCCAGAAAAGTTAATTTTAGCTGAAATCCGACGTCAAAACTTCCTAGATGACCTTTGAAATATTTAATATAAGATATCACGGAATTTCTCGATTTCTAGGTCATTAAATTTGTCTCATAATATACTTTGATACTCAGTAATAAAGTTCAAAAAGATTGTCAATGGAATATAGGCCAAGGGGAAAGAAAGTTTAGAATCATTATTTGTTACGGGCAAAGTTTGAGAAGTTGTGGAGTTTCCATAATAATGACAGTTTTGGAGACACCAATTATCTTCATTGGCAAGCTTTCGGCTTATTGACTTAATCTAGGGTTTAATCTGCTTAAAGGTTATTCAAAAACATACCAATGTATAAAAAAAATATCTTGGGACATCTTATACAAATCGTCCTGGTCCCACGGTAAGTTCAATTAGGGTGCGGTTCCACTGAGGCGGAGAGGAGCGGAGATATGCAAAATTGGCCAATGAGACCGCATAACGGTGTTTCGAATTTTGAATTTGAAGAATGTAATTTGTTTTTTTTTCACTTTGTATAGGTGCGGGTTTATTTTCAAAACTACAATATATGTACATAGATTAAATCTAACTAATCCACTAAACCTAACCTATATCTAATTGGTCAATTTTGCACATCTCCGCTCCTCTCCGCCTCAGTGGAGCCGCACCCTAAGGCTTATGACGTGGGTAACAAGCGATGATATACATAATATAATTGACAGATACACATAGTTACTTAAATACATACACAGCCACGACCAAGGGACAAATATATTTGCTAAATTAAAAACACAAATAATGCCCTCGCCAGGATTCGAACCCGGAACCTCCAGCTTGGTAGGCAGGATCACTACCAAGGCTAGAGAGGCAGTCGTAAAGTATGTTTTAGTAAATTAGTTACCCATTTAAATATTGCTTATAATTCTGAAATTAGTTAGCTAGCTGGAGCTGGTGCGTTCAAAAATCATGTGCTCGATTTGGGGCGGGGAATATCATAAATGATGAAAACCGTTTAATTATATTTATGTCTCACGAAAGTTTAAAAGTCAATAAACATGTAAGAAAATAAACAATAAATAAATAAATAAATATCTTGGGACATTTTACACAAATTGACCTAGTCCCACGGTAAGCGCAATTAAGGCTTGTGATGTGTACCAGGCGACGATATATATTATAATAGATAGATACATACAGATACTTAAATACATAGACAGCTATGACCAAGAAACAAATATTTGTGATAAATAAATACACAAATAATGCCCTCGTCGGGATTCGAACCCGGAACCTCCAGCTTTGTAGGCAGGTCACTACCAACTAGGCTACGGAGGCTGAAATAGTCTAGAGATAGTCGATCGAACTGTATTCCCACACACTTATTTTATTGAATCTGGCTTGGCTCTCTCAAATAAAAGTTTCGACAGACTGTTCATGTTCATCAAATTAATCTTACACCTGTCACCACCCTTCACACAATACGCCATCTATTAAGCCAGACAGGAAACTCGAAACATTTCGGAAAGTGGCAATTTTTCTGCAAACTTAATATTTCAGCGAGTTATTTTGACGTGGGTCGGTATCGGCCCTCAAATCTTGTATGGTTATCTTTCTAAGATATTCCACTGAAATTTTTACTTTGTTTTGTACCGCCATGAGCAGAAATTTGTATACACTTTTCGCCTTATATCCATGCTGTTAGGTGCAAAAATGTATGCCAAATTATGACTGTGGCCGTAGTATTTTAAGTATCTTTTATTATGCCATTGTATTTATAGAATGACGTTGCGAAAATCGTAATATGTTAGTTTGACAGGACATAGTCATGTGCAGTAGATGTATTATTTTTTTCCGGGTTTTATTTATTTAATAAGCAGGCAGTAAAAAAACTGAAATAGCCTGTATCCAGTAATCATATTGTGACAGTAATCATAGTCGAGTTGTAGATGTGATTTACTGGTCTAGTCCATTTTTGAACTTATTCACATATTGTGCTGAGATCACGTCTTCTAGATTCACATTTTTGTTAAAGTTTTTTTAGGGTGAAGACACATTTATCAGCATTGCGTACGCATTTTGTCTATAGAAAATGTGTGGCTAATTTTATTAGACAAAATGCATACACATGCTGATAAATGTGTCTTCACCCTTAATCAGCACGTTTTTAAGAGTATTTTAAGCAAATCTTCAATTGAACACTTTTTATTGACTCCTGTTCCTAGCTTACTATTGGCGTACAAAATGTTATATAACATCATCTTTCTCGCTTTGATATTCTAGTATTTTATAACATTGTTCTTGTTACACTTTGTTTTATTTACTTAACAGAAATAACATCATGTCATGTGGGATATGTTGGAGCACCACAAGATAAGTCGTTCAAAAAATGAGGTTGGGTAAGTTTTATAATATGATACTTATAAAGTAACCGATGTCTACATTCTTGTTCATAAATACACCGTGTTTTTATTGATTTCCGTTAAATTGGACAGGTTACTTGGAACATTAATAGAAGTTGCCTGGCATATCGGCTTTTGTTAATGTCGAAAAAAAAATTTTTTTCTCGTTTTCATACATAGGTATTTAGGTAATAATTGTAATGGTAAGTGTGAAAGAACCTTAAAAATAAGATCTCGGGCGACTGACGGCACATGTCAAAATAAGTAACATTAGGATGTAATAAAGGTTGCAATACACTTGTTCAGTCATTAAACTTATTTTTTTAATAACTCAACAACAGTAAGAGTTAAGACACTAGCTTCTTAGAGAAATAGATAATTTTTGACCTAAATAAGCTTCCCTTTAATTTAACGGAAATCAATAAAAACACGGTGTATTTAAACAGGTAAAATATTAATAAGTCCAAGGACACTCCAGTGTAAATATACCTTAAAGGCCTCAGTTAGAAATTATTATCTACAAGATAAATCTTGAGCACCTTCGGGACTGCGGATAAAATATGTAGTAATAAAGTTCCCGAAAGGATACCTTATATTTTGTCCGGACATTTGAGATTTACGCCTAATAATAAAGGCGTTTAGGCGTACATTTAGGCCGTAAATTTGTATACACTTTTTCACCTTATTTCGATGTGATACGGTTGAATATTGTAGACATATTTTTGGCGTCGATTGGACAGTTGGCGACAGATTATACGTAAGACCTTAGTTGATTTATGCTGTTATTCATATTTGTACATGTACTAAGTAGGCAGTCTTAAAACATTTTTTTCAATGTTCTTTTTGGTAGCCTCTGTAGCCTAGTTGGTAGCACCTAGTTGATCCTGCTGGAGGGTGGATTTCATTAAGAAAATTTTCACCATACAAAAATATATTTTTTTTCTTTTATTAATTAAATGCATAAATATGTATCTAGAATTATTAAGTTATATTTATTAGAGTATCTTGTTATGATTCCACACTAATTTGATGCATAATTTCGAAATTATAGGCATCAAAAATATTTTACACGAGATGGTGATGACGACCATGCCATGGTTATGATTTTTTAATGGATGGTGATGATACTATGTGTATGGTAATGACGGTTTACTATATCATAAGATTCATAAGGGTATTAAATCAAACAATTTTCAGTCAAATCAACAATGTATTTTCAAAGCGCCTTTGAATGTTTGTAGTTTATTCCAAACTTCCAAGCGAGTTTAGTTCCTGTCTCCTTACATTCCTGTACCAAAGAAGATTTTGTCGCTGGCTTCTTTAGCGTCTTCACTGCTGCCTGACTATCCGTGTATATGACCACGGCCCTCGTCTGCTGCACTTGCTCCTTTGTGAGCCTTACGCACCGTAGTATGGCACAAACTTCTGCCTGAAACACACTCGTATACCTACCAAGTGGGACAGATACCTTTTCCCCCAATTTCGGGATAACTATATAGTAGGTATGCCTGCTCCAGCTAGACCTGTGGAGCTTCTTATCGAACCGTCAGTGAAGCATATAAACGTCGGATGTGCGACGTTTACCTTCCAGTTGTCCCTCTCCCCAATATGTACTCTATATTTCTTATCCAATATCTTCTTCCTCTTTATGAGGTCATTGTGAGTTACCATCATTTCCATTTTAGACAGTACCCTATCTTGTATTAGTTCGTGTCGCTTGTGTACGCAACTTCCTCTCCATTCCTTGTATGCCTTCATTCGGTACCACTGTTCCATGGCCCTCTTTTCCGCTTCTATATGTAGCGCCTCTATACCTAAAGGGTGTCCCAGAAGTAAAGAGACAAATTTCAAATTTTGAACTATTTGAAAATATTTTTATTTCTTTAAGAAAAAATACTGTCATGGCCACCGTTTGCCTCAAATCTGTAAAATTTAGTGGGAAATATGATTGTTTTATTGAAATTTTAGTAATGAAAAGAGCTGATCACGTGGTATTCGCTAAAGAGTTGTTCAGAATTATGGATGTTATGGAAAACCGGACACGATATCTAATTTTTCTTCAGAGGGAGTAATGAGAAATACTTTGTATCAAATTATAAAGCGTTTTGAAGAATCACATGAACACATTTTCAAGAAGATTCCGGGAAAAAAATGTACTATTTCCGTAGCTATGAACATAAATAAAGTAAAAAAAAGTGTATGATCGGAATCCTTCGATGTCTGTTAGAGCTGCTGCGGATAAATCGAAAATATCGAAGTCAAGTATAGCTCGTATTAAAACATGCGACCTAAAGCTTAAAGCATTTGCAAAACTGTCAGCTCCTAAGTACTTTAAGGACCAGGAAGTGCGAGCTAAAAGAGGATGCCGAAGAGCGTATGAAAAAACACTGAAAAAAGTTCTCATAATTGATGATGAGACTTACGTGCCCGTGGACCCAACGGATATTCCTGGGAAGCAATACTAACATGTGACTCGACGGGACTCCGTAGATTATTCGCAAAAACTTGTAGCAAAGGTCAAATTTTTCAATAAATATCTCGTTTGACAAGCCATAGACCAAAATGGCAATACATCTTAACCATATACTTGCACAGGCTCTATGACCGCACGTATTTATTTGAGAGAATGTGTGATAATGCGATAAATTTCGTTCATAGATAAGCATTACCAGAGGGAAGAAATTATATTCTCGCCGGATGTGGAGTCATGCCACTACGCCACGGAAGTCACTCAACATCTAGAGACTGCAAGTATAGATTTTATACAAAAACATAACAACGCCCCAAATGTTTCCCAAGCTGCTAGTATTGAAGCTTATTGACCTTTTTATAAACGAGAATATAAAAAACGAACAGAAAAACCCAAATCATTGATTAGGTTTAAGCATACATGGACTAAATTGGCTAAAAGTGTGACAGCTAGTTCTCGAAAAGCTGTAATGAGACGAGTAGCAATCAACCTTAGAAAAATTGGTTACAAAGCCTTTGCACAAGCAAATTTCATATAAAGTAGGAAATAAAATGAAATTCTGAAGTTAACTAAATGTAAATAGTAGTGTTTTGTAAGAATTTTTTATTAAATATTTTCATTCGAATCTTGTCTCTTTACTTCTGGGACAGCCCATAGTATTACCTCTAAGGCGTGTGTCGGGTTGTCAGGTTGCCTCTGCACCTTTGCTAGGTACCTCTGATATTTCTTAATATGTGCTCTGTGCCACCAGACCACCGCTCCATCTAGTACTCGGGAAGTATTATCGCCTTGGAGATCCATTCCAATATCCTCGACTTTAACCCCCATTTCCTTCACACCGCTCTTTTGTATTGATACAGTGTTCTTATGGCTTTCGCCGTTTGTTCTTTTACATGAGTTTTGTACCTGAGCGTGCTACCCAGAGTCACCCCCAGATACTTTTGCTCGTTTACCAACTCCAGCTCCTTGTCATGTACCCTTATGGACCTCATCTCTTCTGTCTTCCTTTTGTTAGTGAATAACACGAGCTTCGTTTTTGATGGATTTAAATCCAGTCTCTCTCTCTGCACCATTCCAGCACTTTTTGGATACTACTGGCCATTATGTCCCTTATGGTGCTTAGTAACGGTCCACATTCGACTATATAGCACTCCGTCATCGGAGTAAGCTTGCATATATAGGCCCCCCTTATTTTCTTCACTAATGAGTACAAGTCCATCCTGTGGGAAACCTCTTTTAGGACTAATTGACTTTTTATATTCCGCCCAGTGTCACCTTTATAGATCTACACTTGAGCAATTTCCCTATTCATAGCGCTATTGTCTTGTTGACTCCTTCCCTTCTCAGACTTTTCTCTACCGCTGAACATTTAATGGCACTTGCTACTACAAGAAAAACCAAAAATTATGGATCAATTTACAAAAATTGTCAACTCCATACATACAGGATCATAACCATCCATTGCTTCAGTACCGGTATTGACACGCCCGGTGTTGACGATTTCACACAAAATCCTAAATTATTTTAGAACACTAATACTTAAAGCAACGTCAACGCCTCACTAGTAAGTTCCTTTAAGGTTACGTATTCCCAAGTAATTAGTTTAAATATTATTCAATTACTTACTGTAAACCACTCGTGGATGGTTATGACGCCGCAGCGTGTTAATCACTTATTGCAGTCACATTTTTATGATTTTTTTTGGTTTGCGCCCGCAAAGACAAACGTGTACTCGATTCCGCTGTTTCACCTGAATTGAGGAGGCGGGCGTGGGTACACCCGGTATATTTAGACGCACGAGTACAAAACTACCTCAACTTTGACAGTGCGCTTACGGTGTTGATGAATTTTTGGTGTTAAACTTTTAAATATTTTAAATAGTACTTACGCGATGAAGGATTTTTATCATATTTTTTTGAACGTTTAACAACAATATTTAAAAACGATTACTGAAGTAAAATTCGCAATCGTACGTTTGATTTGCGATAATTTTCAGTACAAATATGGAAGATCAGGTTTTTTTGTTAGATGGTGATGACTTTTGACATATAAAACATTTTATTAAAATGAAACTATTTAGATTTCGATTATTTTGATCAAAGGGCCTTAAACATAAAACTACTGAATAACGAAAAGAATAAAAATCAAAGTAAAAAACCTAAAATATATTTTTTTAAACACCGAAACGCAACTTTTTTCCGAGTTTTGAAATCCACCCTGGAGGTTCCGACTTCAAATCCTGGCGAGGAAATTATTTGTTTATCTATTTTGTCAAAAATATTTGTCCCTTGGTCATGGCTGTCTATGTATTTAAGTACCTATCTATTCTGTAAATCTTCGCTTGGTACCCAAATCACAAGCCTTAATTGTGCCTACCGTGAGACTAGGTCGATTTGTTTAAGATGTCCCGAGATACCTATTTATTCTCGTAAGAGTTTGTATGGTCTTTTCCTTTTTGTTACTAGATCCTATACGTTATAGTAACAAAAAAGGAATGTTTCATACAAACATTTTGGGAAGTTTTGCGAAATGTGGTGCATCTTGCTCAGCATCATTTTATATCAACATCGTAAACGTAATCCAAAAATGTACCAAGTTTTTGAGAATTGCACATTTTACTTTTAAATGATCGGATCATTTTCGTGCCACATTCGCCCGCTTGCTTGAATCATCATCATCATCATATCATCCGAAAGACGTCCACTGCTGAAAATAGGCCTCCCCCAAAGATTGCCACAATGACCGGTCCTGCGCCATCCGCATCCAGCGGACTCCTGCGACCTTCACCGGGCCGGATCGGATTAAAAATGAGACCATCCAGCAGAACGAAAGTAACCGAAATAGCTCTCCGAATTGCAATTCACTTTGCGCGTAGAACCGATGGCCGTAGGGGCGGGAAGGTTCTCGAGTAGCGGCCACGTACCTGAAGGCGTAGCGTGGGTAGGCCCCCCACAAGGACTGATGACCTGGTGACGCAGGTTTGCCTGAACAAAATTGTAGTAATATTGTAAAATCTTATATCACCGTTATTCCCTTCGTATTGCGTATATCCGGTTCGATATATCGGATGGTTTGATAAAGCTCTTTTAGCGAAGTCAGGTCTGGGCTTAGGGGGTGAGTACCGTTTGTCAGGGTAAGGGGTGTCGCGTTTATTTGCTAACATTTATAGGGTTGTCGGTAAGTGCTCTTCCGTCGCGTGAATGTATTTTCGTGGGAGCTTGGTTTTGGCAGGAATGGTATGATTTGAATGAGTTTTCAATATGAGTTCGTGCCCTTTTCGTTTATTTTTATACAGTCAGTCTGAAAACTCCTTTCTAATTATAATCTATCTCATTTTTGTACGTCTTCATCACCAGCCTATCTCAGTCCACGGCTGGACGTAGGCCTCTCCTATTAACTATGCGTAATTGCGTGATGTATTAGGAGGTAAATGCTCATAATCGCCACGCTAGGCAAGCGGATTGGCGATCGCAGTAATGTGACCATTATGATGACGCTGCTGCCCATTATCAATCAAATCAAATAATTGTCAGTGACACTTCAATTCCTTAGTCGGCTCTTATGACACCCGCGGGAAGAGTTGGGGTGGTGACAAATGTATTTTTGCTACCGTAACCACATGCCTATTGTATTGTAATGTCTTCGTTAGTCGAAAAAAATCTAATTGGTTGACATTGCTTGATATATGACATTGAAATGTCAGAAAGATGGATTGGAAACATCAAAATTTTGTCTCTAATAGATTATGGTACGTGTTTCGAATGAGTTTAGAACTTATTCCAAATTTAAATACACTATGTAACGTTAACATATCTAAGCAACAGTGTATGCTGATTCAGCCACTGTCTTTTCATATTACTTACCTACATCATCTGAATTTAAAACAGTTTTTATTCAAGCACTATAAATCCACTTCTTAATAAAAGGCGACGACGTAAATCAAACATTTTGAGCTTTTTCCACTTCTTAAATTATTATTTATGAGCATTATTATTTATCTGACAAGTGACAACCCTGGAGTCCGGCGAGGTAGCACTTTTGCTCTGCAGAATAGCCTAGATTTATTGTTTTTATATATTTCTATTTCACACTCGGATTTTCTCGTATTATGTTTTAAAGTGAGTTATTTATGTGTCTGTGCTCAGATAGGGATTAAGTTAAGTGGCTGATTTGTCCTATTTGTCCTTTGTTCTAGGTGACCTAAGTATAGCAAAAAAACTTGAGTAAAAGACCTTGTATAGTAGCTATCGATATGAAGTTGTAGTTATCGTAATTTTATAAATGTTTTGACGGTATATATCAGTAGGAAAGCCAAACCTGGCAAATGCCGGGATAATGTTAGGTAGAAGAAGATAGATTATTTAATTTTACAAATGCTGTGATTGCCTCCGTCACTCAAATTACCTCAAATACGACCCTGTGGTGACAGCAGTAAGAATACATTTGTCACCATCCCAACTCCTGCGGGTGTCGTAAGAGTCGACTAAGGGATTGAAGTGTCACTGACGATTATTCGATAAAGTATTGATGATGGGCAGCAGCGTCATCACATTGGACCCATTATTGCAATCGCCGATCCGCTTGCCCAGTGTGGCGATTATGGGCATTTACCTCCTAATACGTCTATACGCATATTCAATTGGAGAGGCCTACGTCCAGCAGTGGACTACCATAGGCTGATGATGACTTTAGAATGGGATTGTAAAACTTTCTAAAAGATTCACATTATAATTAATTTTAGTTGCACATAACTTAGTTTTATTTCATCTTATCTCATCTTGAGATTGATTAATAGGTGTCAGACTCTAGTTATTAAATTACAGAAGTTATTTAGATGTTTCTCAGTAGAAATATATTAGCATTGGCGAATTCTGGTAAATAATAAACTTGTTTCGGTTTTGGATTAATTGATGTTGTAAAATATTAAGAGATACTTCATTCATCTTATCTGTCAGAGAAGATTTGGTCTTGTTTAATTTATTTTACATTTAAAGGTGCATTTAGATTTTAGACCGAACGAGCATTCGCTCATTCTATCCCTCACTCTACAAAATTCGTTCGTTACACAAAACGTGATTCGTCGAAATTCGTTGATTTCGTAGAGTGGGGGATAGAATGAGCGAATGCTCATTTGGTCTAAACTCTAAATGCACCTTTCCAACATAGTTAATATTGTTGGAAATGACCTGCATCCAGCATCTCCCGGTGTCCATCTTTTGGGTGAACATCCTACACTGCGTTTGCCAAACCGCGGTGTCCACTTGAACACTTTCAGACCCAACCGGTGTATGTGGAGGTCCAAAGGGAAGGCCTATGTTCTGCAGTGGACTTCTTATGGGTGAAATGATGATAATACTGTTAATTTTTTATGTAGAGTTTTGCACAACAAAGGTTTAAGATAAGGTTATGTGTCTATGCCGTACCCATACCTACCACAAATTGAATTAGTCCCACGGTGAGCGTAAAGGCTTGTATTGTGATAGTAAGCAACTTTACATATATATGTAGATTGTAGATACAATACGTAAATATTGAATTTACACATAAGCAAGCACGACTAAGAAAGCAAATATTTTTGTTATGGAAAGACAAAGAAATCTCAACACAATATTTCGTGGTTTTGATGAAATAAATAACTTGCCATAGCAAATTGACTGTCAGACATTAAAATTAGTTCGAAAAGTCTAAGCACGCTCCGCTAATTAGGTGGCAAATAAACGAAATAGATCCGTGGGCCCGCGGGAGCCAAATTAGGTGAAATTAGCCAGACACGGCTCATGCCGCTGCAATAAATTAAAGACTCGCTCACACCGTAATCGCGGTTTTTCTTGTTTTATATTTTACGGTCCGGTCCGGCCACGACATTGGTCTAAGGCGACCAGCGGCGAGCGAATCTATGAGTTGGATCGGGATGCCGATATGAGTCCGAGAGGGAACACCATACGTTTTCCGCTAAGCCGGTCGCCTTAGACCGATGTCGTGGCCAGGGCATAAGGCGAACGGCTTAGCGGAAAACGTATGGTGCTCCCTCTCGGACTCATGGATTCACTCGCCGCTGGTCGCCTTAGACCAATGTCGTGACCGGGCCTTTATGGGGGTTAGAGTCGACTAAGGGATTAAAGTGTCACTGAGTCTGCGATTGGAATCTTGGCCATGCACCCCGACCTGGCGAAGTCGGTAGGTGGCCAATGGCCACAGATACTTGGGAAAGAAATGTAGAAACCCTATCAAATTTCTCGTTTTATATAATATTTTCTTGGTTCACTTCGGTGTGAGACCATCCCTGACCATTCAACCATTCAACAGCTGAATAATTTACTGAATGACATAATTGCGTCCAGCCATATAATACTCCTCACTATACATCACGGATTTAGCCCAAATGTGCTAGACTTTAATAATTCCTGCAATCGAGGGAACTGTTTTCGCCGGACGCTTAATTGGTGATTTGAAATAGATTTTGTGGATATTCATATTTGAAGTATGCTTTTGAAAGCACGAAGTCACGTGACCATGTCTATAGATATTACTATATTACTCATCCGCTTACCGTGGCAACATGGCGAGTGGGGATTAGGGCTTCCAATACCGGTATTTTTTGGATTGACAATACCGGGATTCCGGTACATACATACCGGTATTGGAAGCCCTAGTAGGCCCTAATAGACGTTAACGTCCCCCTTTTAACGTCTAATTTGTTATTTTTGGTTTGTTTACTGTATTATTTTGTGGTGTTAAATAAATGTATTTTCTTCCTTTCTTTTTTAAAATTAATTAATTCTTTGTTCCGATATTTTTTAATAAAATTTACTTCAAAGCAGCCGAAGATCGAGAACGGTGGCGTAAAATTGGGGAGGCCTATATCCAGCAGTGGACTGCGATAGCGACTTCGCATGTGAACATTCCTGGAAACTTCTATTTAGTACATTGCTACCCTTCGGTTGTAAACTTCTCTCCAAACGTACTCTAAACCTGTCACAACACGCGAAAACATCTGCGTCCAACTTCACTCGGCAACTGGCGAAGGTTATTTTTAAACGAATTCAAAAGTGCGCGGAACGAACACCGGAGTTCCAAATTCAAATAGATATTATGGCAACAACCGCGTCATTACTCTTCGCGAGTGTCGACGCTGGAGTACAGCGTACTTGTACAGAAAGTGCATTCGCTTTGTGCTTTAAACTGAGGAAGGAATAACATAACACATTGGTTATACCAAATGGTCCCTACGGAAGACCAGCGCTGGCTGAATAGCCAGCATCATGCTGAGTAGGGTCCATTTCGTCGCACTATGTAGACTGTATTTGTTTGTTTTCATTCTGTAAAGTGTAAGTGTCATAAATAAATGTTTTGAGTTTGAGTTTGAGGTTCGCTTGTCCGCGATACAGGGTGATTAGACAAGTTGCCAATCGCTAACGCTTAATCGTCGATCGTAAACGAAAGGCAGCTGTCTTTGTAGCACTAGTATGTAAGAGTGACAGAGAGGGAAAACTACGATACGCAACTAAGCGATAGCCATTGGCAACTTGGCTAAGCATCCAGGCCTGTGAGCAAGAGTCCGCAAAACTTTGTCGTATTCTTTGTCTCTGTCACTCCAACGAAGGCATCATTAGAGTGACAGAAAAATCCCCAGAATTTGCAAATTTGCCATGATGCACTAATGCGATTCAGTGTAGGACCTAAACTCACGCGATGTGTCAGTTCCATAGAATAACTGTCAAAAACTGAGGAAAGAATAAGACAAAGGTAATAAGGGGAAATCCGCAATGAAACGGACAGGTTATGGAACGGACACTATTGATTTCTTTAAAAAATCTGAACGCACATTTTCTTATTTTTAGTCATTGGCAACACTGATGACCGCAGATAATGTACCTATGGTCACCAGTGTTGCCAATGACCAAAAAAAACGATCATGTTCGTTCAGATTTTTTTATGAAATCGATAGTGTCCGTTCCAATAACATAACCGGTCCGTTTAATTGCGGATTCCCCCTAGAACTCGTTCGCTATAGCACGGCATAGCGTCCAGTACAAATTGAACACAGTTACGCTAACGCCCCGGCCACGACATTGGTCTAAGGCTAACAGCGGCGAGCGAATCCATGAGTGGGAGCGGGATGCCGATATAGGTACGAGAGGGAGCACCATACGTTTTCCGCTAAGCCGGTCGCCTTAGACCGATGTCGTGGCCAGGGCATAAATACGGCAACATTCACTAATACGTATATTACTTACGAGTAAGTTTTTTTTTTAATTCGTCAAACAGAGGAATTCCGTGAATGCCACATTCATGGACAAACAAATTAATTCCGCATAGGAAATAATGTCGTTTTCTTAGGAGTATATTAAACAATGAAATTCGCGTACTGAAAACTAACTAAAGCAAATGCCACCCTTATTTCATTCAACCTATTTATTGAACAGAAAATGTTATAAGTATTAAAAGTACCGTACAGGCGTACCTACAGTATGTCATTGAATATGAAGCCTTTTCTTTTAGGAATTTCAAAGCTATTTAGTAAAACTTCGAAATATAGTAAATGTCGGTATCAAAACTGACTCCCCTAAATCCACAACGATATTTCTGTTTCCATCTACTCTGTAATCCTGATATCCGCAAAGAGGAAGACCCACAGCAAACTTAAGTTCAGATATATCACTACATGAGTTCCCGCTTGCAGTGATCGCAGAAACGTGTGCGATTCGCTAGGTAAGGAATATCTGTACTTATCTAGTTTGTACGAAGATGCGCTTTCGTTACATTGAACTAAAACGTAGTAGGTGACATTGATAAATATTATTATATTATTTTTTTGTTTTAACGTCCTTCGTAGGGCAGTCGGCAGTAATTTTACCTGAGGAAATTGAAGCCTTGGGTTTAAATCCCAACGGCGGCATCTTTTTAAATACATAATAGAAAAAAAATAGTTCGTTAGACATGGTTGATTACTATATGTATGCATGTAGTTGTAGTATGTTTGCTGGTGGTAGGACCTCGTGCAGGGTCCGCCCAGATAGCTACCACCGTCTGACCCGTTAACCTGCCGCTAAATAGCAGTTTTTTGCACTGCTGTGTTTCGGTTTGGGAGTAAGATAGCCGGTGTAATTACTGGCAAAGATAGAGGCAATCCAGCTAAGTCCTCAGAGTAGGCAGCGCATAGGCGTTTTTTTAGTCACTATGTCCATGGGCCTCCGTTCCTGCTTTCCATCAGGTGGGCTGTGAGCTTACTTGTCTACCTTCGTCACATTCTATATATGTCTTTACAGGGTGTAATCGATAAGTGTTTACAGGCCATAATTCCGTAAATATGAGAGATATCAGTGCTTTAAACTGAGGAAGGAATAACATAACACATTGGTTATACCAAATGGTCCCTACGGAAGACCAGCGCTGGCTGAATAGCCAGCATCATGCTGAGTAGGGTCCATTTCGTCGCACTATGTAGACTGTATTTGTTTGTTTTCATTCTGTAAAGTGTAAGTGTCATAAATAAATGTTTTGAGTTTGAGTTTGAGGTTCGCTTGTCCGCGATACAGGGTGATTAGACAAGTTGCCAATCGCTAACGCTTAATCGTCGATCGTAAACGAAAGGCAGCTGTCTTTGTAGCACTAGTATGTAAGAGTGACAGAGAGGGAAAACTACGATACGCAACTAAGCGATAGCCATTGGCAACTTGGCTAAGCATCCAGGCCTGTGAGCAAGAGTCCGCAAAACTTTGTCGTATTCTTTGTCTCTGTCACTCCAACGAAGGCATCATTAGAGTGACAGAAAAATCCCCAGAATTTGCAAATTTGCCATGATGCACTAATGCGATTCAGTGTAGGACCTAAACTCACGCGATGTGTCAGTTCCATAGAATAACTGTCAAAAACTGAGGAAAGAATAAGACAAAGGTAATAAGGGGAAATCCGCAATGAAACGGACAGGTTATGGAACGGACACTATTGATTTCTTTAAAAAATCTGAACGCACATTTTCTTATTTTTAGTCATTGGCAACACTGATGACCGCAGATAATGTACCTATGGTCACCAGTGTTGCCAATGACCAAAAAAAACGATCATGTTCGTTCAGATTTTTTTATGAAATCGATAGTGTCCGTTCCAATAACATAACCGGTCCGTTTAATTGCGGATTCCCCCTAGAACTCGTTCGCTATAGCACGGCATAGCGTCCAGTACAAATTGAACACAGTTACGCTAACGCCCCGGCCACGACATTGGTCTAAGGCTAACAGCGGCGAGCGAATCCATGAGTGGGAGCGGGATGCCGATATAGGTACGAGAGGGAGCACCATACGTTTTCCGCTAAGCCGGTCGCCTTAGACCGATGTCGTGGCCAGGGCATAAATACGGCAACATTCACTAATACGTATATTACTTACGAGTAAGTTTTTTTTTTAATTCGTCAAACAGAGGAATTCCGTGAATGCCACATTCATGGACAAACAAATTAATTCCGCATAGGAAATAATGTCGTTTTCTTAGGAGTATATTAAACAATGAAATTCGCGTACTGAAAACTAACTAAAGCAAATGCCACCCTTATTTCATTCAACCTATTTATTGAACAGAAAATGTTATAAGTATTAAAAGTACCGTACAGGCGTACCTACAGTATGTCATTGAATATGAAGCCTTTTCTTTTAGGAATTTCAAAGCTATTTAGTAAAACTTCGAAATATAGTAAATGTCGGTATCAAAACTGACTCCCCTAAATCCACAACGATATTTCTGTTTCCATCTACTCTGTAATCCTGATATCCGCAAAGAGGAAGACCCACAGCAAACTTAAGTTCAGATATATCACTACATGAGTTCCCGCTTGCAGTGATCGCAGAAACGTGTGCGATTCGCTAGGTAAGGAATATCTGTACTTATCTAGTTTGTACGAAGATGCGCTTTCGTTACATTGAACTAAAACGTAGTAGGTGACATTGATAAATATTATTATATTATTTTTTTGTTTTAACGTCCTTCGTAGGGCAGTCGGCAGTAATTTTACCTGAGGAAATTGAAGCCTTGGGTTTAAATCCCAACGGCGGCATCTTTTTAAATACATAATAGAAAAAAAATAGTTCGTTAGACATGGTTGATTACTATATGTATGCATGTAGTTGTAGTATGTTTGCTGGTGGTAGGACCTCGTGCAGGGTCCGCCCAGATAGCTACCACCGTCTGACCCGTTAACCTGCCGCTAAATAGCAGTTTTTGCACTGCTGTGTTTCGGTTTGGGAGTAAGATAGCCGGTGTAATTACTGGCAAAGATAGAGGCAATCCAGCTAAGTCCTCAGAGTAGGCAGCGCATAGGCGTTTTTTTAGTCACTATGTCCATGGGCCTCCGTTCCTGCTTTCCATCAGGTGGGCTGTGAGCTTACTTGTCTACCTTCGTCACATTCTATATATGTCTTTACAGGGTGTAATCGATAAGTGTTTACAGGCCATAATTCCGTAAATATGAGAGATATCAGTGCTTTAAACTGAGGAAGGAATAACATAACACATTGGTTATACCAAATGGTCCCTACGGAAGACCAGCGCTGGCTGAATAGCCAGCATCATGCTGAGTAGGGTCCATTTCGTCGCACTATGTAGACTGTATTTGTTTGTTTTCATTCTGTAAAGTGTAAGTGTCATAAATAAATGTTTTGAGTTTGAGTTTGAGGTTCGCTTGTCCGCGATACAGGGTGATTAGACAAGTTGCCAATCGCTAACGCTTAATCGTCGATCGTAAACGAAAGGCAGCTGTCTTTGTAGCACTAGTATGTAAGAGTGACAGAGAGGGAAAACTACGATACGCAACTAAGCGATAGCCATTGGCAACTTGGCTAAGCATCCAGGCCTGTGAGCAAGAGTCCGCAAAACTTTGTCGTATTCTTTGTCTCTGTCACTCCAACGAAGGCATCATTAGAGTGACAGAAAAATCCCCAGAATTTGCAAATTTGCCATGATGCACTAATGCGATTCAGTGTAGGACCTAAACTCACGCGATGTGTCAGTTCCATAGAATAACTGTCAAAAACTGAGGAAAGAATAAGACAAAGGTAATAAGGGGAAATCCGCAATGAAACGGACAGGTTATGGAACGGACACTATTGATTTCTTTAAAAAATCTGAACGCACATTTTCTTATTTTTAGTCATTGGCAACACTGATGACCGCAGATAATGTACCTATGGTCACCAGTGTTGCCAATGACCAAAAAAAACGATCATGTTCGTTCAGATTTTTTTATGAAATCGATAGTGTCCGTTCCAATAACATAACCGGTCCGTTTAATTGCGGATTCCCCCTAGAACTCGTTCGCTATAGCACGGCATAGCGTCCAGTACAAATTGAACACAGTTACGCTAACGCCCCGGCCACGACATTGGTCTAAGGCTAACAGCGGCGAGCGAATCCATGAGTGGGAGCGGGATGCCGATATAGGTACGAGAGGGAGCACCATACGTTTTCCGCTAAGCCGGTCGCCTTAGACCGATGTCGTGGCCAGGGCATAAATACGGCAACATTCACTAATACGTATATTACTTACGAGTAAGTTTTTTTTTTAATTCGTCAAACAGAGGAATTCCGTGAATGCCACATTCATGGACAAACAAATTAATTCCGCATAGGAAATAATGTCGTTTTCTTAGGAGTATATTAAACAATGAAATTCGCGTACTGAAAACTAACTAAAGCAAATGCCACCCTTATTTCATTCAACCTATTTATTGAACAGAAAATGTTATAAGTATTAAAAGTACCGTACAGGCGTACCTACAGTATGTCATTGAATATGAAGCCTTTTCTTTTAGGAATTTCAAAGCTATTTAGTAAAACTTCGAAATATAGTAAATGTCGGTATCAAAACTGACTCCCCTAAATCCACAACGATATTTCTGTTTCCATCTACTCTGTAATCCTGATATCCGCAAAGAGGAAGACCCACAGCAAACTTAAGTTCAGATATATCACTACACGAGTTCCCGCTTGCAGTGATCGCAGAAACGTGTGCGATTCGCTAGGTAAGGAATATCTGTACTTATCTAGTTTGTACGAAGATGCGCTTTCGTTACATTGAACTAAAACGTAGTAGGTGACATTGATAAATATTATTATATTATTTTTTTGTTTTAACGTCCTTCGTAGGGCAGTCGGCAGTAATTTTACCTGAGGAAATTGAAGCCTTGGGTTTAAATCCCAACGGCGGCATCTTTTTAAATACATAATAGAAAAAAAATAGTTCGTTAGACATGGTTGATTACTATATGTATGCATGTAGTTGTAGTATGTTTGCTGGTGGTAGGACCTCGTGCAGGGTCCGCCCAGATAGCTACCACCGTCTGACCCGTTAACCTGCCGCTAAATAGCAGTTTTTGCACTGCTGTGTTTCGGTTTGGGAGTAAGATAGCCGGTGTAATTACTGGCAAAGATAGAGGCAATCCAGCTAAGTCCTCAGAGTAGGCAGCGCATAGGCGTTTTTTTAGTCACTATGTCCATGGGCCTCCGTTCCTGCTTTCCATCAGGTGGGCTGTGAGCTTACTTGTCTACCTTCGTCACATTCTATATATGTCTTTACAGGGTGTAATCGATAAGTGTTTACAGGCCATAATTCCGTAAATATGAGAGATATCAGAAAACTTTTAACTGATTTCGAAAGTACGTTACTCAACGAGTAAAATTACATTAATAATTTTTTGAAATAAATCAGAAATATCCGAAATATTAACTTCAAACCCTTCCATACATTTAGTAGGTAACCGTTTATTCAAAGACTAGCTTAATACGAATATTTTTTCAATTAAGAATAAATGTTAGATTAATTATTTCATTAACGGTAGTATTATGATATTTATTATTTTATCACAATGTAGTCATACAAATAACGAATATCTAACAGTTTTATCTCTTACGACACCCGACATTCTTTAAGGCTGTAAGTCGTCCTACTAAATATATGGGAGCGTTTTAACTTAGTATTTTTAATATCAAATCATCTATTTAGAAAAAGTTATTAATGTTATTTTATTTTTTGGGTAACGTACTTTCGATATCAGTCAAAAGTTTTCTGATATCTCTCATATTTACGGAATTATGGCCTGTAAACACTTATCGATTACACCCTGTATATTGAAAATACAGTGGGACTAAGTCGATCTGTGTAAGATTGTTCCATGATAGTTCTTCATCATTGTCCTTTACATCAACACAATGATGATTTAAACAACCAACGAAGTGTGATTCGTAGATGTTTCTTAAAACCGAAATGCGAGCGACAATCACGATCACAATAAATTCCACACGATGTCCAACAGAGCAGCAGAGGCAGACTGAAAAGGAGATCAAAGTCAAAGTCAAACTATTCTTTATTCAAGTAAGCTTATTAATAAGCATTTTCGAATCGTCTGACATTATCAAGAGAGAGAAAAAAATCTACTACTGGTTCAAACCCTACACCGTTCCTGAGAAGAACCAGTAAGAAACTCATGGCGGGATGACTTTGACACTCTGAAAAGAATGGCGGTATCATACACGACAGAATAGAAAATGAGTACTATGAGTAGGGACGCCTTTTATCTAGTTAGCAATTGCTATTTAACGAGGTAATCCCGCCAGTCTCCTGGGGACCCTACCATCAGGCATGGAGCTCGAGCCTATTTTTTATTTGTAAATATTTGTAGATATGTAGTTTTTTTACAGATAGTTTTATTGCCTTAGGGTTAGTTTAGTTTGGCTAATAAGTAAGTTGCAATGAAAACTAAATTGATTTTTTGAGTGATTTTTTTTTAGTAGCAGAGTAGGAAAATAAAATAGTTCCCGCGGACCAACAGGCTGGAGAAAGACACTCCGTATGAAACCACGCAGGCTACCAGAAGCCTTGGGGTACCCCCTAAAAGTCTGGCTCTGCGGGCACGGACGCAAAGATGGCAGCCCCATCGTCGTGATCGGGACGCTGTGGGTTAATCACCTGCACGCTCTTAAACCTCACAGACTATGAAACCTACACAAAGAAGCAATGACCGGACACCTTTACAGAAAAGCGTGGAAGGATCTTGTGGAGGCCCTTTGCACCTCCGGAGTGCCCTAGGAATTACAACAACAACAATGAAAACGAAATAAACACGTAGATGTCAAAAACGTCATTTGTCAGGTTCTGCTCAAACACAGTGGTGATTTTATTCAATGTTTACTCCGAAGCGAACAATCGGAAGCCTGGCTCGCATTTTCATACGGTCGCCCATTTCGTTTGCGGCCACTGCTTTTTACTTTTAAACTGGGTTACAAGTTTTTGCGATTTGCCAAATAAGCAGGATTTTATTATATGACGGGGCTGTGTTGTTGTTAGTTTTAGGTTTAGTGAATATATTGTATGTATTCGATAAGATAGGGGAGAAGAAATCTCTAATCAAGACGATTGAAAATTGACGAGGAATTATGTTGGGGCACCTGTTACGACACGACAATTATATTAAAACTGTAATTGAAGGAAAAGTGGAAGGGAAGAGGGACCGAGGGAGACCAAGGCGAGCATTTTTGGACCAAGTGAAGGAGAAAATAAATGTAGTGTCGTATCAGGAGCTCAAAACATTGGCAGGACAACGAACGGAATGGCGTGTACTCCACCGACAATAGCCAGGCAATATATATACAGTACCGGCCAATAATATATCACACGTGACTTTTTGTATGAGCTTGTATAGAGTAAGCGGGACATGTTCGCATGTAGATAGCATATTGTTTTAGTACTTTTGCACAGTTTAATAATGAATACTGCAATTAAGTACCTATTGTAAATTACAATACTCAGCATATTGCTAAAATAGCTGTAGTAAAAAAATACTTTGAAATCCATGCCATACGCAAATTTTTTTTATAAAAAAACCACTACATGATGCCAAGTTTTTTCATCGCTAGTATCTTTATACTATGCGATGCCTATGCCTAGATTATCTATAGTTTTAAGGTGGAAAGTGTGGAAACCACTTACAAATATAAAAAAAAATCTACTGAAAAAACCTGTATGTGAAATATTATTGGCCGGTACTGTATACAGGGTGAAACACAAGTCGTGACGTAATACGCTTTTCTAACTCTATAATCAATTTATATAATTAAATGCCCCACAAGTTACATGATAATTTTTTTTTTTGTTTTTGGCGCTTATGTTTTTGTAATTTTTGGCTTAAGGATATCGAAATGGATTATGAAGACAAATAAATTGCGGGAGACATACTTAATTTATAAGTGTATCAATCTTCAATAAACTAATCACACACACACACACATTACATCATCAGCCTATAATCAGTACACTGCTAGACAGGCCTCTCCTATAACCTAAGCGTATGGTATGGACGCATTAGGAGACAAATCAGACAAATGCCCATAATCGCCACGCTGGGCAAGCGGATTGACGATCGCAGTAATATGTCCACTATGATGACGCTGCTGCCCATCATCAATCTTTTATCAAATAATGGTCAGTGACACTTCAATCCCTTAGTAGAGTCTTACGACACCCGCAGGAGGAGTTGGGGTTGTGACAAATGTATTCTCACTGCCGTCACCACGCTGCGAACTAACTATTACCCTTATAAAAAAGTTAACCATTTAAATAGCAGATGCAGTGTGTAATGATCTGTTAAAACCGCAACTATCTTTTTTAAATAAAATAGTAGTTTATTTTCAATTACAAAGCACCCATTAATTTCCGACGATCCTTGCCGAAAGCTTTTTAAACCGAACACGAGTAGTGGGCTTTGTTTACACGAAACGACACGATATGACACGACACGTTTTCGACTTGATTTTTGTTTGTTTCTTATATCACTAAATTAGATTTTCTTGTAGGTATGTCTTATTTTAGTTCCATCTTCCTTCCTAGTTTTAGTTATAACTATTGCGGTGAAACTTGGTACATAGGGGTTTAAAAAAAAGATACAGTCGCACGGTAACGTTAGGTACATACACATAATGTAAATAATTACATATTTCGTCGGGTGACAAGCAAAACTTACTATAAAAACTATCACTATTACTCTTAGCAACCTTTTATGTATTAAATCAGAACGGATACGAGCTTTATTTCAAGTAGGTATTTGTTACTTAGTGAGTTTTGCTTGTCAACCAACGATTTAAACAAGCTCTTTATAATATTTTGGAGAGTTTTGGTCTCCATTATCAAGCACTGAGCGAGACACTCGCGAGCGTAATATTTGATATCTCACGGAGACCTATTAGCTGTAAAAAAACTCGTGTAATCAACCTAATTAAATTAGTAGAACACCAACATAAAAAGTTTGGTAAAATAAAAAAAAATTGTGCCAGGACCGAATTCAACCTTAATTTCCGGTTAAAATTACGCATGATCTGGTAAATCCAACTTAGAATTTTTTTGAAATGTATGTATGTCTTGTCTTAAGAAAGATTTAGTTCAATTAAGCTATTGTTTTGTCGAGAGCAGTCGCGTGGTATAAACAAGTTTGGTTATTTACGATCCCGGCGCCGCGGTCTCCCGTGTCCGTATTTTATCGCTCTCACCGTTCGATTGCACTATTAGTAGATAAATTATATGTAGGTCTGTGTAAGATACCCATTTAGTTTGTCATATGTGTTGTGAGAAAGATGTTGGCAAGAAAGCTTCAATTACGAGTACCTACTATAAATAAGATTAAACGGTTACAGTCAAGTGTTCGTACCACGCGCGAGTCATCATCGTCATCATCATCATCATCAGCCTATGTTAGTACTGCTAGGGCCGTTACCACAAAACTTTACAAGCGTACAATTCTACAAAATTGACAACTTTTAGTATGGGAATTTATACAAATTTGTAGAATTGTACGCTTGTAAAGTTTTGTGGGATAGGCCACTGGACGTAGGCCTCTCCTATTAACTATGCGTATAGACGCATTAGGAGGTAAATGCCCATAATCGCCACGCTGGGCAAGCGGATTGGCGATCGCAGTAATGTGTCCACTAGGATGACGCTGCTGCCCATCAATCAATGTTGTAAAATGGTCAGTGACACTTCAATCCCTTAGTCGACTCTTACGACACCCGCAGGAGGAGTTGGGGTGGTGACAAATGTATTCTTACTGCCGGCACCACACGCGCGAGTCGCGACATGTAAACGTTCAGTGCTTGATAATGGAGACCTAGGCTCTTCGAAACATGTCGCGCGTAGGGGTAAATTAAATATACGCGAGTTCAAATTACCGTTTAATTATATTTGAAGGGTCCACGGAAAAAACATGTTCAAAGCTTAAAAAAATCAGGGCAAATTCACACCTTATTCTGTTAAAACTAAAGTGGTTTTTTCTTCTACAATTTGGATTGACTAGACATGTTCTTTCCGTGGAGAATGGTTTTTCCTTCTACAATTTGGATTGACTAGACATGTTCTTTCCGTGGACAATGGTTTTTCCTTCTACAATTTGAATTGACAAGACATGTTCTTTACGTGGACAAAAAATTTCAGAAGGAAAATCAACCTTACTTATAATAGATTATGGTGCAAATTTGCCCTGACTTTTAGAAGGATTAAATATGTTCTTTCCGTGGATCCTTCATATGCTATGGAAAGTCAGCCATACCTGTTTACTATTTTTTGCTTCCTACAGACGAACGGTATACATACCTAAAATGAATGTTGCATGTCTAAAACATGCATACGATATTCCGTTGCTTTCGAATGCAATTTGAGACCGGAAGCGACCGTCGCGCCACTTGCAAAATTTGCTTGCCACTGCAGAAATAGTTCAACCACTATGGATGCTGTGATATTCGAAGACAAACCCACTTACTTTATTAACTACACCAACTCATCTCTTGTTACCTTACGAACAAATAAAACATGGAAACTATTTGCCTTTCAAAAATGGTCTTGAATTTTGGTTGACAAGTGGTCACCCCCTCTTCAATGCAGCACGGTAATGAATTTCAATATCAATCTATAAAACCTTAAACCTCCATTTAAAAATAGTTGTGATTGTTCCATCAAAGTTTTGATTGGCTATATTCTATAAACATTTGTCAAAGTTGTTGCAAAATATGCGCGGTATTTAGAAAAGCGCTATGTCTTTGCCCATCTTGGCACAATTGAACAATTGTTTTTTGGGTCATTTTTTCGCTTTAGACTTCCATGTTATACAGGGTCGCAGCACACAAGTAAAATCGAAACGAGAATCCACGAGAATTCAGTACATACAGACACACACGTCATTTTAGTAGTAAGCAACGCTAACTGACCACCTAAATGCCTTATCTCGTCGCAGTAAAGTATAAGATTGGTCAGCGAATTGTGCCAGTGCACTCGAATGCAATTTGAAGCCGGAACCGAGTGTCACCACTTGGGAGGAATTTGCTCGGCATTCGACGGGTCCACTTGCAGTTATCTTACTGCATACGGTGGAGTTGGCACATGATTAAAGCGACATTATCTCGCGGCGATATAGCCTCAGAAACAATGTGTTGTCCTGCCCAATGTCATTTGTCTGTCAGCCTCCGTAGCCTAGTACCAACTACCACTACACTTCGTAGGCAGGGTCACTACCAAGTGACCCTGCCTACGAAACTGGAGGTTCCAGGTTCGAATCCCGGCGAGGGTATTCTTTGTGTGTTTATTTATCACAAATATTTGTTCCTTGGTCATAGCTGTCTTTTAAGTATGTAAGTATCTATGTGTATCTATCTATTGTTTATATCGTCGCCTGGTACCCACATGACAAGCCTTAATTGAACTTACCGTGGAATTAGGTTGATTTATGTAAGATGTCCCAAAATATTTATTTATTTTTATACATATGACAAACTTCAAAATAAAGAATGAAATCCTTATGTGTTAAAAAAAGAGAATTTTTAGTCTTCGTTCTCTTGATAATCAAATTAAATCCATTTGCTTTTGATATAATATGGTGATTTTCAAAACTAAGCAACTAACTAATATATGCTTTTATTTTTGTTTCAGGTAATAAATAAGCGGCTTACAGTTTGCTATAATAAATAATAATAATAAGTAATAAATATCTTGGGACATCTTACACAAACCAACCTAGTCCCACGGTAAGCTCAATTAAGGCTTGTGGTGTGGGTACCAGGCGACGATATATATAATAGATAGATACGTATAGATACTTAGATACATACACAGCCACGACCAAGGAACAAACATTTGTGATAAATAAATACACAAAGAATGCCCTCGCCAGGATTCGAACCGGGAACCTCCAGCTTCGTAGGCAGGGTCACTACCAACTAGGCTACAGAGGCTGACAAGCTGCTATACAACAAAAAGCTACATTTCGTTAACTTATTAAGTTAACACTTTGAGCGCGGGGAACTCCCGAGGGGAGTTCTCTGTAGGAGGTCCATTTTCGCTACAAAACGGAAAAATCACGGGATCGACTACGAGCGTAGCGCGTAGCACTCGTCCGCAATAAAAGTGTTAAGTGTACAGTACAAAACACTCTACGAAATTTCAATATATTTGTCGTATAGCAATGGGACCCAACACACCACCACAGTAGGTTTAGCACATAATCGTTGCGACGGTGTGTCACCGCGAGATAAACTGTCAGTTTTTTTTATTAATATAGTTGGTAAAAATTAAAAAAAAAAGACGCTAACCGATTGGTCCGAAAATCGGTTCACCCAGTCCAAAGTTCCGAGGTAAAAAACGTACAGTCGAATTGAGAAACTCTCCCTTTTTTGAAGTCGATTAAAGGAGTGGAATTCCCTGCCGGCGTCTATATTTCCGAGATCATATAATCCGTCAACCTTCAAGTCAAAGGTGCAAAGGCACCTTCTGGGCAAACTCACTCCATCGTAGGCCACGTCTCTGCCCTTGGCTATTATATAATAATAGTCTGTAGCCATGAGTAAGCCTATTTAGAATAAAAAAAAGGATGTAGTCTATTTTGCGTCGTCATACTGTCGCACCAATCATGTGCTAATCTTCCAGAACCATATCAAAACGACAAGTAGTTATAGGTAAAGACAGTCATTATCCTCTATTGCCATATTGGTGTTATAGTACATGGTCAGATATTTTTGATCACCATGGCAGCTTTAATATTGACGGCGAATGTACCAACTATTATTTCTTGTAGTAAATCATACAATTCCCGTACGCTACAGCACAATAGACCACACGAATGTGTAAAGTTGAAGCAAACGCCCCCGACAAACGTATTATCATTGCTTACGAGTATTTGCTTCGTAAAGACCATTTATCATCAGCTAATGTCAGTCCACTGCTGGACGTAGGCCTCTCCTATGCTGTAGACGCATCAGGAGGTAAATGCCTCGCTGGGCAAGCGGACTGGCGATCGCAGTAATGTGTCCGCTAAGATGACGCTGCTGCCCATCATCAATCTTCTATCAAAAAAATTGTCAGTGACACTTCAAGCCCTTGGTCGGCTCTTACGCACCCGCGGGAAGAGTCGGGGTGGTGACAAATGTATTCTTGCTGCCGTCACCACACAGCTAAACACTGTCTTAAAGACCAGCTTCAATATATCAAGTGCTAGAGTGGAGACCACGGTTTGGTAAACGTAGTGTAGGACGTCCACCCACAAGATGGACAGACGATCTTATGAAGATGGTCGGGAGACGCTAACTGCTGTAGTGTTATTCACTAAGGAAACCGCCTTGCTGTCAGCGCTGTGTCAGCGCTGCGGCAGCGTCGAGCCTAAAAATGGTATTCACTTATGTACTTTAAACGACACTAGTGCTCGGCGACGAATGCGGCGTGCGAATTTCGTATTCTCTAACGAAAAACAGCGACGAACTCGCCCACAACCACGCTCACAGCCTCGATTCCTAATGTCAAATAAAACAGCTAGGATTTTAGACAAGGCTGTCTCGACGTTGAGCTCGTTGACGAACGCAGGGTCGAATGTTTGAATAAGAGAATAGCATAGCAGGTCGCTTTCAACCGGTGTGGGGGTCCAAAGGAGAGGCCCATGTTCAACAGTGGACGTCTTATAGCTGAATTGATGACGAAAGACCAGTTTGATGAGCTTTTTAGCTTAGGGCTTTATCACACTTGTGAACTTGCTTATTGGAAATAGGGTATATTTTTAACTTACGATTAAACTTTCGCGATTTTCACTCATATTTTAACAAGTAACCGGACTTAATTGAGTCTGCTTGCGGACACAGGCGTAACATCAGGATAGTTAATAAATGTAAAGTGTTCGCGATTGAGTTCCGTTTTTTCCTAAAGACGCATGCAGACCAATTAGAGCATTCGCTGTTCTATCCCCCACTCTACGAAATCAACGAATCACGTTTCGTGTAACGATCGAATTTCGTAGAGTAGGGGGATAGAACAGAGAATGATCTTTTGGTCTGCATGCAACTTTAAATTTACCCGCCCGCGTGGCCAGTACTCGTTCGACTAGTATTACGTGGGCGAGGGTACTCCTGATGATAATCCTCTTAATGGGTCGACAATCGAAACCTATCGAGCAGACATTGATTTAACATACGTGAGTAGTAGTTCGCTAAATATACACCGTGTCGCTGGCATTTGGAATAACACTCAACCTCTAAATATAAAATGCAGTTCAAAGGTGCGTCGGGGCGACATACATCTTATTCCTGCTGTCACATTTGAAATACGTTTTCTGAATTTCTAAAGATATATTTTTGAACGCTACAATGTTCACACATGCGAGTGATATACAGGGTGCTCGCGAGGAAACCGCAAGATTTTAACTATGCATTCTAGACATAAAAAACAAACAAAAAATATTACGAGACCTAATGTCAAATTCCACAAAAAAATATTTTCTTTTTTTTTGACTTTTTGAAAACTTTTTAACATTTCCAGTAGTTTTTATCATAACAACAATTCGTTGAAATTATTTATTTCAATTGTTTTTTTTAGGTACAGGTTTTTCCTCAAGTCTATTCTTATTTTTTGTTTGTCAGGAAAAAGGTGTGGTAATATTAGAAAACATTGTGGTAGCATTGTAATCAAAAATAAGTTTTATGACACGATACGTCGAATTTTTTTTCCGAAAAAAGGTTAATTATCTCTGGAACCAAGCCGAATCCAGGAAATTTTAAATAACATTAAATACTCTAAATATGCTCAGGAATTCAGCATTAAAATCTTGCGGGTTTCTCGCGAGCAACCTGTATACCATAGCTCTGCATTTTATAATTTCATTTAGTTTGTTAGTTAATATACCATAACGCATTTGCCTTGGGTGACGGCAGTAAAAATACATATAAATAATCTGTGGGGCGGCAGGCGTATGTCTAACAGTGGACGTCTTTTGGCTAATGTGATGATGATGACGATTCCTGGAGATATTACAATCACAAATAACAAACAAATTAATCACCCGAGGAAAATGCAACTTAGAGGTACCTATTGATATTTTTCTTAATCTAATCGGTTTTGTGAAACGATCCTTCCTACGAGTTAAGCATGTTATTTTTGACAAAACGAATATATTACATTTCGATTCAAGTGCAAAATGTTTTTATTCGACGAGGGTGAAAGTTGGAGCCCGAGTGAAACGAGGGCGACAATCACCCGAGTTAAAAAGAAGATTTTACACGTGTATCGAACGACTTGTTTCATAACAAGTGCCTTAAAAAGAGAAAACTACGCACGCCAAGCGTGCGCAAAGTTTATTTTTCCGCACTAGTTACGAAAATTATATGTGATCTATTCATCCAAAGAGTGATCTTACAAATAAATCGTCCTATTACTGCAAATACCAGCTATCTGCACAAATCAGGCTTTCACAGAATCAATTTAATTATCATGATAATTAAATTCATTATCAGATTTACAAACACATGCACACCGTGACTTCAAAAATTTAAACAAAATAATGTAGGTACCATGAATCTATTACTCATTTTTATTAAATAATGTTTCAGGGAAAACGCAAGAAATGTATCATCTCACCCGCATACTTTGATCAACTTTACCATTGACCGTTGCCATAGAACAGCTATTATTTTCCGTTTTCAAAGTTGAATCCATAGAAAACAAGACTAAGGAAAAAAATGTGATAAGTAAACAACACTCGTCTGAGAGGTCATCACTTAAAGCTAGAGAGTAACAGATCTCACAGTAACCCTTATAAACACTTTTTGAGCAACCGAGTAGTGAGATGTTGGAACAAACTCCCAGAGGACGTGATCTCAGCACAAAATGTGAATAAGTTTAAAAATGGACTAGACAAGTACATCACATCTACAACTTGACTATGATTATTGTCACTAAAGAGAAAAATTGAATATAGGAAATAATAATAAAAACACACAATAAATGCCACCACTCGGAATCGAACACGAAACCTCCAGCTTCTTTAGGAAACCAACTAGGCTAAAAATAAAAACCAACACAATGGTTGTTTTGATTAACGGTAATTTTCGCAGCGACATAGGAAACCATTAGCTAAACCCGTCAATACATAACGGTCACATTTTCCCCAACAATTAGGCTAATATTAGTCAGCAAACAATAACACAATCAGAATATATTCCAATAAGTTGTAATATATCAACGGCGAGAGCCATTCGCAGACACATTTACAACCAATAAGGCCTATAAGAAAATTGCCCAGAATTCCCCATATTACTTCCCTAAACTATTGCTTTCCTAACATTCCCTACCACAAAGCCTCCTAAACACAACGTTATCCAGAAACGCTAAATCCATTTCCGAATCACACCCGAAACGAAAACGCAGCGTTAAGCAAAAGAGGTAATGTATATCGGAGTTATTGGAAAGCACAACCAATCGTCGTTTGTTTGGGAGATTTAGAGATAGGATTGATTCATGATCACAATTACCTCGCGATCTTGTTGCGACACTACCGACTGACCAATATCGAAAGACCTACCTCTCCTCTCTTACCTTATATGGACAAGGAACTTTAAGAGGTTAGTCGAGGTATGTAGCGAGTTCATCTTATATTGGTCTTATAAGACATGTGCCCAAGATCGGTTCGGTTAAGGATTTCTTAGGATTCTAGTTGTAGTGATTGATGGAGTTTTGTACAAACTATAAATAAATCAAGTGTTACAGTTGATTCATTGAATGCCTCTGAATGGTTCGAGATAAAGTGTTGTACAGTGGAATTTGGAGTTTTACGATTTTGTTTGAAATTGGATTTGGAGATATTTCCCATAGACGAATCAGTACTTAGTATTTGGATATTATGTGGAAAGAAAGCATAATCTCGCCCATATTTGGTGTTACTGACACTCAAATCATGCTGTCCAGTCAAAGGCGAAATAAGGTGTACATATAATAAAAATGCTCTTTAATTTTGTGTAATAAGAACATCGTAAAACGTTTGTAAGAGGATTCTTTCGATAAATATTTCGTCACTTGACTGTCCAGCTTTAATAGATACTTTATCAGGGTTTATGAGGATTGTCAATAAACATCAATCTCAAAGCGAGGTTCGTGAGAAAAGGTCCAAGCTCCAAAAAATATACTAGCATGATCTTCTTATTTTTTAATAACAAATTTGGGCCTCAAACCAACTACAGACTTTAAGAGCTGTAATAAATGATTGGATCATTTCCGTTACATAACCATTAGATCACTTAAGTGATCTACGCCTACTACAGTCATTTTTCATAAAATGTGTCTAACCACTCATTTGGTTTCGGTGACTAGAGCTACCAAATTATAACACCTAAAAATTGCTTCTGGTAGCTTTGGCTACCAAGCGATCTTTGTAGGCATTTTGACTTTTAATTTCTGAAATGCGGTTCAGGAGTGGTTTAAACTATGTCTAGAACATAAACAGATAACATAGCATAACAGAAACAAAATAATAGCCAACATTAATATAAAGCAAAAATATTTTTAAACAGCTGTCGTCCGCAACACAGTGTGAAAGTGAAATTGCCAAAAAATACTTTGTTTTCTAAGAACCAGGTAAGCTGTATAAGCGTGGTAGCAAAATATGATAGAAATTCGTACGTAAGAATTTATGCAAATTCGAAATTCCGATAGGGCCTTAAGCCTCGGGCAGAAATCACCGCAAATATGCACCCCTATTGAGTCGGGTGCCGCATATTTCCGGCAGCGCGGAAAAACTGGCGTTTGAAACAATCGAAAGGATATTTACAAAACATTTGACCGTTCTGTTTGACACCTACTGCTGAGGGAAATTGTTGCATGTGAATGTCAACCAGTCTAAGGTTGTTTTTTTAAACGCCCCTTCAATTGTATCGTACGTTCTTTGATTTCTGATTGGAGGATAGTTGTGCTTTCATTGACTGCCGAAAAAAAAAATCTCGTGATGTTTGGACTATTTTTTGAGAGAATTGTTAAAGCATATTTTTATCAATCATCATCATCATCTCAGCCATAAGACGTCCACTACTGAACATAGGCCTCCCCTCTGGACCTCCACATGTACCGGCTAGATGCGACCTGCATCCAGCGTGTCCCGGCGACCTTCATAAAGTCGTCTGTCCATCTTGTAGGTGGACGTCCTATGCTGCATTTGCCTAGCCGTGGTCTCCACTCGAGCACTTTTCGACCCCATCGACTGCTCTGCGTGCAAAGTGGCCTGCCCATTTTTATCAATAAAGCTTTATATTGTAGATCAACTTAGAATACCCAGGTTTGTCATGCTTTTAGGACGATTAACAATAGTTTAGAAGGTGCCTGTTCACCCTTGACTTGAAGGGTTACATGAACTCGGAAATATAAACTCCGGCAGGGACTTGAACTCATTCTACGAATAAATTATTATTCTTATTCTATTCGAAATCGAAATTGACGCTTTTCAATGATCCCGATAGGCCCTCTGGTAGCACTAGCTGCCCCCGACCTGGTCGACAAAGGCGATAAATCAGCACCGCGTGTGAGCGATCGCCGCGTTGATCAATGATCTGTCAGTTTACTCCACCATTTTTGTGGTCCGCATTTGGGTCAGCGGTTTTAAAATTCGATAGATGTAGTCAACTCACGGTTTTGAGCAAATCTGTGAATTACGGAAGTCATTATAGGTACTTTAGAAGACTTTTTTCTAAGACCTTTCTTCTTTTTAAGAGACCTATTCAATGATACTCCACACTATAGGATTACAGCAAACAAAAAAACCATCCTAACTTCACCAGTTGGGGAATTCGAAACATTTTTTTTTTTCTAGTTTTTATTCTATCACTTTGTTGGCATGATTTATATGTATATCTGTACCAAATTGCAGATTTCTAGTATTAACGGCCACTGAGCTATGCAGCGGACAGACGGACATGGCGAAACTATAAGGGTTCCGTTTTTGCCATTTTGGCTACGGAACCCTAAAAAGGGCAACGAATGTAGTAGTTTTGTAATTTAAAATATATCTCCAATCGGGAATCGAGCCGCATCCGATTGAGAGATAGAAAAGATAATCCAGCAATACATAACGGGATTAACGGGAACTTTTACTGCGTATAATATTTGCCGGCCAATCGCTATTCAATTAAAATCATTGCACGGCGGTGCACTGGCGGACAATGCTGTGGATATTTTAAAACAAACGGGTCTTAATCGAGTAAACTTACGTTTGATATTATCCTTTTGTCAGCCTCCGTAGCCTAGTTAGTAGTGACGCTGCCTACGAAGCTGGAGGTTCCGACTTCGAATCCTAGCAAGGGCAATATTTGTGTATTTGTTTATCACGAATATTTGCTCCTTGGTCGTGGCTGTCTATGTATTTAAGTATCTATATGTCGGAGTCGCGCTTCAGTTCGCGCAGACCTGTGCGACACGTCGAGTCGTCGGACATTAGAATATTCTTATATGCAATGTTTACAATGAATTTGTTAAGAGTTCGATATCTAGAAAACGATAAGCAATGTTTTGCTTGGATTGGTCTTTGCTTTGGTCCATGCAGGTAGATGATAAAATCCGGTTGAGATCTACCCGCCTGTAAAGCAGGTAGTTTATGACCTGACAGTATAAAAGGTCACTAGCACTGTTTTCATGACGCATTTGCATTCGCGCGTTAGACTTAGAAAGAAGTAATTCTTGCTTTAGACATTGGAAAGTCAATTCATTCTGATTCCCGCGTTAGACTTTGAAAGATTGATTCTTGCCTAGACTTGGAATAGATTCAGATAATGATCATTCCTTCCCTTAAGTCAGTCTATCTTGAGACCGCGAATAGATTTGATTAAGTGCACTCCAGAGTAAGAGGAGTTTGACTAGATTCAGTAGTTCGTTAGATTCAGATTCAGATCCTAGCATCCTGACGAATGTCGTTATTTCTTGTGTTTTGAAATTGGTAAAGCATGGACTCAAACTTAGAACTCTCCAGTCGTTTTCCATTAGTTGTTGTTGTTGTTTAAAGTGTATGATTAATCGTGTTTTAAGTGTGTACCTATTGTAATGATTGAAAATTGTAATTACCAATGATTTGAAAAGATTGAAACATTCAACCCGCTGAGTTTCTTCCTGGTTCTTCTCATGTTGTGGTTTAACTCTTGCGAACCAGAGTAGTAATAAAAAAAGATCTTAATTCATGTTGTGTTTTCATTATGAGTCCATGCCTACACGCATAAGTGCGTAATTCAGTATCAGAATACTGTTAGTAATGAGTAGGTAGAAGTTAGATAGCTAAACCCCCCCCCCCCTATAGCTCGGCCGAGCCTGATATAAAAGGGCCCTACGCCGTGATATATGTATATTTATATTATTTATCTGTTATATTTATAGTCCCTTGGTCACATCACAAGCCTCAATTGACCTTACCGTGGGACAAAGTCGATTTGTGTAAGATGTCAATATCAAAAAAAAATATTTTAAAGACAAACGGGTCTTAACCGCGTAAACTTACGTTACGTTTCGGGCATGACGTTACACCCGTGGTCGCAGGCAGAGTGATTCTTTTCATAATCGTGAATGTTAAAATCAATTCCAATTTTCATGTACCTTTTTTCGTGTCCTACAGTATATCGATATTAAATCCGATGTATCGTAATCCGGCGGTCGTGATGTCGCATCACTAATAGCTCGCGTTTTGCTTTGCACCGGCTTTGCGCTAGTGATGTGCATGTTTGTTTTCGAATATTCGATACTTTTAAGTGCAGTCGGAATTATTGTAATCTGAGTATTTAAAAGGAGGATTAAACGGTGTCCAATTGTAATTTTATATTTAAATGCAAATGTGTATTGTTCTGAAGTACTTAAAACATGACCCGTTGTAAAACTTCGATTCTCGTTCTTTACCCAGCCTTTTCGTACGATTCTGCGATTCTCACACATTTATTACTTATCGCCTATCTAATCGTCAATATAATGAAATTGAGATAATTATATGTATAGTTCGACTGCAAATTTTTCAGTCTATCGAAACGGTGCAAATAAAATTTTAGAAGTACCTATTCTGTTTTTTATTGTTGTCGATTCTTGGAAATATTTTTTTATATCAAAGTGTATTTTCATATACACGACGACGACGACGACGAGCGACGACCTTGTAAAGGTTGCGGGTGTCCAATGGATGCGGACAGCTCACGACCGATCTTTGTGGAACTCTCTGGGGGAGGCCTATGTCCAGCAGTGGCCGTCAATTGGCTGATGATGATGATGATGATGTATTTTCATATCTTATTGATTTAGTAAAATAATATACAAGTTTAGGCTATTAGCATTTCTGAGAAGTAAAACGACGTAACGGCTTTTGAATTTATCCAAATCCATGTAAAGTACGGCCATTACCATTAAATACCAATATATTATGTATTTAGACACTAAATCTAGATAAATCTATTTGCAAGTAGTCCATTGTCTGAATGACATTATTAACCCATTCAACGCTGTAACCGATTTCATTGGTTTGCAAACCTCATTAGGGGGTTAATAGGGATTTCCAAATAGATAATACATACCGGTTTTGGGCTATTGTCAGTGAAACTGTACCTTAATATGACAATGCAGTTCATTAAGCCGGGGTTTCATTACAATAGTTGGTAAACATTAGAAGTCTGTATAATAAACTCTGTCTATGTTAAAATAAATGTCAATTACCAAAAAACCGGCCGATAGCATGTCGGGCCATGCAGGCGTAGTTATTTAAAAAAGGCTTCGCCGAATATGTTCGAAATAGTTTTATTTTAAAGTATTCTCTAAGCTCAGTCTTGATTTTTTTCCTATTTTTTGGAACCATTGTGCAAAAGTTTTTTGCTGGTGATAGGACCTCGTGCAGGGTCCGTTCGGATAGCTACCACCGTCTTACCCGTTAACCTACCGCTAAATAGTTAGTACTGTGTTCCTGTTTGGGGGTAAGATAGCCGGTGTAATTACTGGCACATCACCTATTCACCTAAATCCTCAGGGTAGGCAGCTCATAGGCGATTTTTTGGTCACTATGCCCATGGGCCTCAGTTCCTGCTTTCCATCAGGTGGGCTGAGAGTTCAGTTGTCTACCTTCGTTACATAAAAAAAGAGGGTGGGAGACACAATTTACCTATTTGTGTTTATCTCAGATATTCGTTCGTTGGCCGCTTATCTACCTAAAGTCCATTCATCCTTAGTTGTCTTATCTAGTACTTAAACAACTTTCTAACCTGAAAGTACACGTTTTCTGTTGTAAACTGCCAGCCTCTGTAGCCTAGTTGGTAGTGACCCTGCCTACGAAGCTGGAGGTTCCGGGTTCGAATCCCGGCGAGGGCATTCTTTGTGTATTTATTTATCACAAATGTTTGTTCCTTGGTCATGGCTGTGTATGTATCTAAGTATCTATACGTACCTATCTATTATATATATCGTCGCCTGGTACCTACAACACAAGCCTTAATTGAGCTTACCGTGGGACTAGGTTGATTTGTGTAAGATGTCCCAAGATATATATTTTAAACTGCCATATTTGCCTATACCAAAATACCTGAGTCCGTATTTGTGCAGTCCGTCCGTAGTGATTAGTAAATTGCTTAATATTTAATCAAGGAAACGGCAGTTTACAACAGAAAACGTGTACTTTTAGGTTAGAAAGTTGTTTACTAGATAAGACAACTAAGGATGAATGGACCGTAAGTATCAATATACATCTTAATATTATACGAGTGAACCGTGAGATTTTGAATTGCATTTTGTAAAGTTATAGTATTTATTTCTACGTTTGCTTTTGGACGTCGTTTAACATGCCCGGGTCCAAAAAAATTATACTCACAAAGATCGTCTAAAACTGGTACCATTTTGATTTAATAAAAATGTGCTGACGAAATACTATGCGCCTTTTAAAGAGTTGAATGGAAAATAAATTGCTTGCGGTCGGTGAAAAAATAAAACAGTTATTTTTGTGTCAGCGTTCTTCGGCTATGATTTGTATGAAACTCGGATATAGCTGCAGTTTTATAGGAGTGAAAATATTGTTTGTTTCCAATGCCTAGTTATTTCAAAATATCTATAAAAGACTAACGGTCGATGTTTATATGAAAAGTTTATTTAGGCTCGGGATCGCTAGTAAAAAAATATATCATTGGTAAATTTTAAGTAGATAAATCGATCTACACCCACAATAAGATTATTATAAAAGATATTTATTTACTGTGTATTGTGAAAGGGTTAATCTTCTTTTTCTTTGTCCTGGCTTTTCTCTCACTTTACTTGGGGTCAGCCCTCCTAGTACATTTAGCACGTAGCACATAGCACGGTTGCGGGTTGTCTCCGATATTGCATTGTCAGTTTTCCGGTCATTTTTTATTGTCTGCGTCCAGGCCCCTATGCCACAAAACTTTACAAGCGTACAATTCTACAAAATTGTCAACTTTCTGTATGGGGATTTATACAATTTTGTAGAATTGTACGCTTGTAAAGTTTTGTGGTATAGGCCACAGGTTGCGGGCGGTCGCCCAGGGCCACGCTTTCGATCTTCTATGTCAAGTACTCTTTTAGTCATATGGTCAAAAATGTATGTGGTGTGAAAGGGTTAATAATTCATTTTATTTTCAATTGAAATTTATATAGGGATTCTTAGTTATCAGACCCCGGCGAGGTCAACTCGATATTGAATTGTTTATATCAGCGGTCAAAAAGTTAAGTTGCATTATTGTTCATTATTTCCATAACTTTATAATATTGTCTCTACATCATATATTTTCTAACATATCCTACATGGTGACATGGCTAATTACGCTCTACAAAAGCATCATGCAAACTCTATAATTAGTGCATTCATTCGCATCTAGGTCATCAAAGTAGGACGAGAGCCTACGGGATTAAAGATGAATGAAGTTATTCATAAACATTCATAATTCATCGTTTGTCCATATTTGGGTCACTGTCAGTCGGAAAAAAAATTGTCCTCTCGGTGGTCAAAAGTTAACATCTTGTATAAATCTATTTTACGATTTAATTAGGATCGTGTTTTATGCCAAAATTAGTACATGAATTGCTTAACTTGAGTTATGTCCACCGAAAAGACGAAATTTGTCTGTAACTAACAAATATGTTGACATATCGCATCCTCAATATTACACGGTTATATTTTCGAGTAATTTAATCTGGACTAAGGGTCAATGTGACAATGTTTAAAATTCAAGTTGATAAAAGTACAACATAGAACTTTATAAAAATAAAACTTTATAATATTGGGCCAGCAACAGAAGTTATACATTAGATATACGGGGTGTTTTTTTTTCGACCGTTCAAATTCTACGTAGTGAATGTGTAGGTCATACTGACCAACTTTTACTATGGGGACAAAGTCGAAATCGCGAAAAAAAAATCAGCTGTTTCATACATTTCGGCCGGCGTAATGCCGCCAATTTGTATGAAACAGCTGATTTTTTTTTCGCGATTTCGACTTTGTCCCCATAGTAAAAGTTGGTGAGTATGACCTACACATTCACTACGTAGAATTCGAACGGTCGAAAAAAAAACACCCTGTATATGATGACTGTACCTAGAGTTAAAGAGATAAATGCTCGAATTTTACTATTTTAGAAGTTAAAATATTATCGAACCGGAATACTCACATACTCGTATTTAAGACGATGATTGCTCGACATGTTTCAACCCATTAAGAGGGTCCTCGTCCAGAGCACCCTTGGCCAAAGCCCGACGCGTACTGACCGAGACCTGACTTTGGCTTAGGGTGCTCCGGACGAGGACCCTCTTAATGGATCGAAACATGTCGAGAAATCATCGACTTAAATACGTGAGTAACCCGGTTCGATAATATTTTAATATGTTTGAGTTTCACGTTAGTTGTAATTCTAAAATTTTCGAAGTTAGTTTCGACGTTTAAATATGTTTGTAACGTAGCGCAGCTCCTTACGAGTACGGTTGTAATGTATAGAACCGTATGTGACATGTCCCACCTGCGGGCCCCACGTACTAACGACATTACATAATTTCCCCAATAACTCCACTCAACCCAATTACACTTGAGCTTAACAAATTAACCATACAATTACCATACAATCATATTAGACCTACGTCATTGGTTTGACAACACCTGTATATTTACAAGGTGTTCGCGAACATTGCGAGATGTTTAACTACGCATTTTTGACGTCAAGAAAGCAAAAAAGGTCGCGTATCCTAAAATATAACTCCACAATATATTTTAAATTTTTATTACATGTGTTTGTTTATGTCTATTTTCATTATAGTCACACAGCTTTTTTCGCTAAATAGTTTTCTTTTCTTTAATACTCAAAAGGTAGCATTGAAATCAAATCTGCAAGCGACTGCGAGTTACAACGAAAAACTTTTCGAAATCGAAAAAGTTCATCTCTTAATGAAATGACATTAAAGTATTTTAATATTGTCAGCATGTTCATCATCATCATCATTATCATCATCATATCAGCCGAAAGACGTCCACTGCTGAACATAGGCCTCCCCCAAAGATTGTCAGCATGTTCCTGTGACAATATTTAAATACTCTAATTTCAAAATCTCCGTACCGTGAAAATGTCCCATATTGCTCGCACACCTTGTATGATTAAACTACAAATCGACTTAGCCATAACTACAGAACTAACTGTAATAATTAGAAACTGCAATGTCCCAATTAGTTGTCACCAAATCATTAATGCAATTTGGGACGGGTACAGAATTTGACGGAGATGGTGTGACCTCATCATCATCATCATATCAGCTGGAAGACGTCCACTGCTGAACAAAGGCCTCCCCCAAGGATTGCTACAATGACCGGTCCCGTGCCACCCGCATCCAGTGGACTGCTGCGACCTTCGCCAGGTCATATTTAAGTCCACCTTGTGGGGGGCCTACCCACACTGTGCCTTCTGGTACGTGGCCGCCTTTGATGATTGACTGATGTCTTTCTCAGAAATAAAATCCAGTAGTCGTGTCATGACTTTGCAAGTATCTGTAACGTTAGGTTTTACTCGATACGTAAAGCAGGGCATTGCGCTAGCTCCAATAATTATGTGCGAGCGCGATAGAATGCATTACGTATCGAGTAAAACCTAACGTATCCTTTACTTTCCAACGTACAGCTACTATAATAAACGAATTCGCATTGAGCTGCTTGCTGTCAAAAAGCTTGTGAAGCATGTCCGCTCTGGTCTTTACTCCATGGTTAAGAAGTCACTGGGATCGCATATATTATTAACTTGCAAGGACATTGTTGTCCCAAATATAATTATAACTGTTTACATGTGTAACTTGATCTTACAATCATAATCAGATATACAATTTGATGTTATAAGAGTCGCCAGCAATAACATTATTTTCATCACAATTGCTTTCCCAGCGCGTCATTGCTTGTATGCATCGCGGGAGTTTTAGAAGAGTGAAATTCCCATGGGAGTTACAGAAATGTTAGTACGTCATTTAATCATATTTTGACTTAAAACTTATTTTTTTGTCCACAAGTGTAACGTGAAACTAACATCTAACACTCTCGTTAGTAATGCCGTACTTACCTCCCTAGGGCACAATGTACTATATCCTCTGCTGACGAGCAAAACTCACTTTAAGAACTGTCACTATTCTTAGCAATCTCGTATGTCACTAATATTGTATCAAATCAAAACTGAGATACGAGCTTTATTTCAAGCAGGTATTTGTTACTTAGTCACTTTTGCTTGTCAACCGACGATATTTTAAAATCAAACATATTATCATGAAAATTTGTAAATACAATGAATGTATGTTATTAATTTAACACAATATTTTAATCGACCACTTAAACTAAGCACCAGTTAGTCAGCCTCCGTAGCCTAGTTGGTAGTGACCTTGCCTACGAAGTTGGAGGTTCCGGGTTCGAATCCCGGCGAGGGCATTATTTGTGTATTTATTTATCACAAATATTTATTCCTTGGTCATGGCTGTCTATGTATTTAAGTATACAATATGTATCTATCTATTATATATATCGTCGCCTGGTACCCACATCACAAGCCTTAATTGAGCTTACCGTGGGACTAGGTCGATTTGTGTAAGATGTTCCAAGATATTTATTAAACGTGTGAATTATAATACACCATGAGTTATCCTGTCCTTCGTCCAATTCGTTATTGCAATAAAACGCGTATGAAGAAAAAAACCTGTAGATATTATCATGTATTGGTATCGATATTGGATTTCAACAAGTCATAAACTCATAAGGAGAGAATATTCTATTTTAAATCTATCCTACTGCAGATTCCTCTTTATTACATTTTTATTCGTTTCAAAACCATCTAAAGGCACTAGAACTATAATAAAGCTTCTGAAACGGAGTGAAATGCGTTAACTCTTAGAGGCGTATTCGGGTTTTTGAAATATGATCGAGCCGTGTGGTGACGGTAGTAAGAATACATTTTTCACCACCCCAAGACTTCCCGTGGGTGTTGTAAGAGTCGATTAAGACATTGAAGTGTCATAATCAATTATTGAAGATTGATGATGTAGTCCACCTTGTGAGGGGCCTTGTACGGATGTAGACTGTTATAGTACATTACGATACAAGTGCGAAAAAAATCAATGTCAAAACGATTACCGATAAATTAAAACACGACTGAAGGGAGTTTTAAAGGGATCCGAAGTCACGAATTTCCTTTCCGCACTAATTTACTTGGCCCTCCGAAGTTTCCTAACAAAAAATTAAGCATTTCTCGCACTAGCTCGTAAAAAAAGCAGCATCTGTACTGAAATAGTACATTTCCTCATTTCACTCGGGCTCCAACTTTCAACCTCGTCGAAAAAAAAAAATTTTAGTACAGATGGTGTACTTGTTAGGCTCTAGTGCGAGAAGTGGGTCATTTTACGTCAAGTCCAAAACTTCGGAGGGCCATCTGTACTAAAAAACTTCGTACGAGACACGTGCAAAAACGAAATTCGTAACTCGTGTCGATTTAAAACACTCCCTATCGATCGTCTTTTCAAACATCGCCACTCGTTTCGAATTTCATGTTTTTCGCACTTGTGTCGTTATGTACTATTTTACACGTTTATCGAACGACTTTTTCATAAAAAGTGCCTTAAAAAGAGAAATTTACTCACGCGAAGCGTGCGCAAAGTTTATTTTTCCGCACTAGTTAGGAAAAATAAATATCAAATCAATAATATTATGTGATTCTGGATAGTCTTCCGGGAATCCTTTTACAAATTGACCACTTTTGAAGCGTCGCAAAAACGACCGATTTGATAGCAGTCGCCATTTTAAAGGCATTTGAACTGGTAAATGCCTGTTTGAAAGAGATTCGGAATAGATGACACTTTTTTTTTTTTTTTTTTTTTTTATGCTATAGGTGGCAAACGAACAGACGAATCGCCTGATGGAAAGCGATTAACGTCGCCCATGGACACCCGCAACACCAGAGGCGTCGCAAATGCGTTGCCGGCCTTTAAGGTGGAAAGGATGTCTTTTAGGCACTGGTTCCAACAACGGCGATGAACGAGCAAGCGATTGGCGAGTTTTTTCTTGGCGGGCGAGTGAATTCTCTTAGAAAACTTACTAGCCGGCAGTGTGTACGGCCAGCAATCCATACATCACAAATCATCAGCCTGCATCATATATCATAGGCCTTTCCTATTAACTATGCGTATAGACGCATTGAGAAATAAATGCCCATAATCCCCACACTGGGCAAGCGGATTAGCGATCGCAGTAATGTGTCCACTATGATGACGATGCTGCCCATCATCAATCTTTTATCAAATAATGGTCGGCGACACTTCTATCCATTAGTCGACTTTTACGACACTCGCAGGAGGAGTTGGGATGTCATCACACGGCCATCAACTGAGTTTAAAGTGAACATTCAAATGTCCCATCTCTTCCCGTCGGTGTCATATAAGACTTATGGATTAAAGTGACGCCGACCATACATTTATTGAGGATGCTGTTACCCAGCGTCATCATAGTGGATATACTTGCAATCGCTAACCGCCCAGCGTGAGGTTATGGGAATTACCTCCTAATGCGTCCACTCCATACGCATGGATGATGGAGAGGTTCCAAGATGTCCAGCTGTGGACTGAAATAGGCTGATATGTGAAGTGATAACTTGGGACTAGGAAAGTGTGAATCCCTCGTCAGTGACTACAAAAATGGCGAAAAGTAGTTGTCTGTGGAGCCCAGTTCGGGCCTTGTAACAGACAAGGGTTGCCAGCAATCGGTGCACCGATTGCTAAGAAACTGCACTCACAACGGCTCTTTCGCACAACGCTGCTCAAGGCCAAGTTTTCTATCTGTCCTATTTCACTAGCTACACACCTCAATGAGTATGCAAGAGATAGGTATACATTAGTCAGCTTTATTACTTAAACCACATGTGACCAGCGATGTCCAAATCGGGCTTCGCCACAGATGCGGGCGGTTGATACAATGTTAAACTGACGCCTGGCCACTAACGAGGGGTTAAATAAACTATGCTCACAAAATACTGCAAATGTCATCTTGCTTTGACAATGCGCATCATATTAAAAGTGCACAAAAAAGTTATTTTTTATTCGTAGTTTTAAAATGGATGACGTTTCTTAGGATGGTTCACTTAATGACCAATCTTGGTAACTGCTGCTTACAGAAAGTTTTTGCGACGTCTGACTCTGAGCGTAGATTAAATAGAACAAGAACAGATACGCTACGTATAAACATAATAAAACGATTAAAATCGCGCTACGCGCGACATATTTCGAGGAGCCTATAGGACTCTACATATTATCAAGCACTGAGCCCGTGCTAACGCGTCGCCTACGCAAACACTTTAGCCAAGAAAAACACGACTATTATTGAATAATTTGTATCCAATTTTTTTGTTTATCTCGGAATCTTGAACTTACAATTTTTCGGTGTGTAGATATAATATGTATTTATTTCATGTCCACTTGACAAATGTTGTTAAAGTTTTGCTTCCAAAGCTCTGATCACTGATAATAACTGAGAAGTAACTGATTCGATATTTTCCGAAGTAACGTATCTGCTTATAAACGATTGTGTAGTCTGTGCCCAGACACTAAAGGGATTCCGAGACATCGCACATTTTACTCTATTTTATTGTAAACGAAATTCTTAGAAGACTCTTATTTGCGAGATTACCCAAAGCTTGTTACAGAATTTCATTTCTAAGTTTTTCCAGTGTTATCATTTATTTTGCAGTTTCGTTGACAGTAATTCCTGGAATATGAAGTAATAAGCGAAATCCCTGATAATATTCGTAGAAATAAAGATAAGTTTTTCGTAATGTCTGTTTTTTTTTAAAGTGACAGTCAATTTGTGTTTAATTTTTTCTTTCTTGTTTTTTTTTTTTTGTAATGAATAATACAAACACATTACATAATCAAATTACATGGGTATCGTTGGCTAAACTTTAAAGAGGTTTGTGTGCCGATGGTGAATTCGAAATAATTTTACTTAGGTGCTTATTATAACCAGTGAATAAATATGTGAGTGAGTTGAGATTATGTTGGTCAATTCATTTTGTCTAGCCCGTTGCCGGTTTTATTCTCCGATCTTAACACATTTGCGGACACTACTCCAGACACAATAGAAGAAACAATGAGATTACGCCTATAGGCGTTGAATGTCCGCGAAGGTGGAAGATTTATAACCTGCTACGCTATTCTCTTATTCACACAATCGACGCTGCGTTCGTCAACGAGCTCCACGACGAGACAGCCTTCACTTCGACGTCGAGCGCAGCGCTGCGAAAGACGGTATTCACTAACATAGAACAGCTCGTCGTCGAACTGTAGGCGGTAACTCTCGACGCAGTGTAGTTCCTCACGCCGCATTCGTCACCGAGCGCTAGCGTCGTTTAAAGTGCATTAGTGAATACCATTTTTAGGGTCGACGCTGCCGCAGCGCTGACACAGCGCTGACAGAAAGGCGGTTTCCTTAGTGAATAACACTGCTGTATAAGTACGCCGTCTTTGTTAATCCTCTGACTATACTTATCGATTTTACCAATCCCTCTAAATGCAAACTCAACGCAATTCCTTATTAAAATCTACAACTTTCCACTCGAATGGCGACGAAACGAGGTATTTTTTTACTGAAAGTTCCTTTGACAAGTCTCCAATATAGACCGGAGTGTCGCCGATCGGAATTAAACTTTTTCAATCATCTGTGGATTGTTCGAGTATCCATTTTATGAGGATTTTAAACGAATAGCCATTTTTTAAGCCTAGGGCTTAAGTGGTTTTTTAAAGGGATTCATCACATCATCACAGACATTTGTCAGCCTTTGTAGCCTAGTTGGTAGCGACCCTGCCTACGAAGCTGGAGATTCCGGGTTCAAATCCCGGCGAGGGAATTATTTGTGTATTTATTTATCACTAATATTTGTTCCTTGGTCATGGCTGTCTATGTATTTAAGTATCTAGTAGTATTATATTATAAGAGATAGATACATATAGATACTTATATATATATATATATATATATATATATATATATATATATATATATATATATATATATATATATATATATATATATATATATATATATATATATATATATATATATATATATATATGTATATATGTATATATATATATATATATATTAGGTATATATCGTCGCCTGGTACCCACATCACAAGCCTTAATTGAGCTTACCATGGGACTAGGTCGATTTGTGTAACAAGAAGTCCCAAGATATTTATTTATTTATATACCATTTCTATTGAGCCCATTGATGGCCTCTGCTGGACCTGTATGAACGCATTAGGAGGTGAATTATAATTGCAGATTTCTATGAATGAGCTTTTGACAGTTATAGATTGATCCTTATTAATATGAGGGTAAGACTCACCATTTTTTCGATAGTCTTAACCACAGATGTCATATATACCATAGATCAAGCAAACATATCTACTTAGCGTGTCAAATGAACTCAGTGAAATCCACTGAGTTGTCCGTCTTTAATCGCAGCTTGCAGCTTTCGGGCGCCAAATTTTGTAAGTTGAAGTGAACAAAAACATTAATAATGCCTCCTTAAGATTAATTGCAACAACACAAAAAAATATGAATACTCAAGGGCCTGAGACATATTTAAAATCATAGGCAAGTAACAACTTCAGTAGGTACAAAATCTGACACGCTCGGCCGCCATACAAATGAATGAACTTGTTTCTTCTATCCAAATCTAATTCTGTGGTCTTAACGTATGACGTTGTATTATATAAGGCTCATTTCTAAACTGTCAAAATTTCATTCTTAGAAATCGGCAACTATAGGAGGTGTTCATTGGAAATTGGTTTCACACTTTGGGTATGGAACCCTAAAAAGTACTATAGAAAAAATGAACACACGGATTCCGTCCAAAAGCATGAAAATAAACATGTTTTCGAACGGAAACGCGGCGGCAGAGATATGGTATTGCAAAAAAGAAAAATCTCACAGAAAATGTTTGAGCAGAAGCTAGTCTAAAAATGAATTTAGTATGAAATAAAACTATTTTAACGGGTTACATATATCTATCGGATTATATTAACTACATCCTGATATTTCGAACATTTTACAGTTTTCGTGGTCTACGGGTGTCATACGCCATATAATTCATTAAATAAGTTTTTTTTTTCATAAATAACTATCGCGGGAACCGTAGAAAATAAATTATTAGGTATTTTAAGGCTGATTGTCCGAAAGTAAAGAATTTTCACATACGATTTGTAAGCAAAACAACGCTATACATAGATGTAGGGTTGTCTCGTTCATATGTCGGAGGAAGAACGCGCTAAAAATAAATAAATGTTGTATAGACACTTACTAATTACTATACTACTAAGTATCAACCCCGCCCGCTTAGGACAATACAATTTTTAAGTACCCAAAATAGGTAACTTGATTTAGAATACAACAATATGACTGACGAAATCCAGGAAGGTCGTTTGAAACATTTTTGAGGTTATTAATTATAAAACAAGAATTAACTAATTAAAGTGGGTCATGGAAACATTATCCATAAAATATACGAGTACTCTTTAGTAAAAATGTTTTCATTGTTAAGACGTTAAGTTCAAACGTAACAAAGTAACAAAACAAAACTCAAATAACTCCCTCGACTTTTGAACTTACAAAATGCGGAGTATCCGTTTGTGTTTCTAAAAATAGGTAGAACATAATAGATTGTTACATTTTGTTTACAAACGATGTTCGAGTTACATTAAAAGTGATATTAAGGAAAACCATTCAATTTCGTGTAATTGCAATCTGTAGCTTCTTCGACACGAAAGAAGTGTTGCCTCTCTCGCACTCGTGAATTCGTACACAAGTATGACAGGGAGGCAACATTTCGTCCGTGTTTCGCGGTAGGGCCTCGGTAGCCGTCTCAGTTGGAAAGTAAAGGATACCTTAGGTTTTACTCGATACGCAACGCTTTACCTATATCGCGCTCACACTGACATATTGGAGGAAACGCGAGAAAACTTTACGTATTGAGTAAAACCTAACCTTACCAATACTTGCAAAGTCATGGTACGGCTAGAGTAGCCATCAGATATATCGAAGCGGCCATGGTGGTCAAAATATCTGAACATGTACTCTAATGCTATGACAATAGAGGCGTGCTCCAATGTTTGTCAGCCTCCGTAGTCTAGTTGGTAGTGACCCTGCCTACGAAGCTGGAGGTTCTGGGTTCGAATCCCGGCGAGGGCATTATTTGTGTATTTATTTATCACAAATATTTGTTCCTGCGCTGCTTGCCTCCAGCGGGTTCCGGTCATATTGGCGATCATTGGGGGAGGCCTATGTCCAGCAGTGGACGTCTTTTGGCTGAAATGATGATGATAATGATGATTTGTTCCTTGGTCATGGCTGTCTATGTATTTAAGTATCTGTATGTATCTATCTATTATATATATCGTCACCTGGTACCCACATCACAAGCTTTAATTGAGCTTACCGTGGGACTAGGTTGATTTGTGTAAGATGTCCCAAGATATTTATTTATTATTTATTATGAGCTCCCTGGCTGCGTCTATACTGTACATATCAGGGTGCTTAGACAAGTTGCCAATCGCTAACGCTTAACCTGCTGTCTTTGTCGCACTAATATGAACGAGTGACAGAGAGGGAAAACGCGATACGCTACTAAGCGCTAGCGATTGGCAACTTGGCTAAGCATCCCGGTGAATAAAAAGAATTTCCTTAAAGATTGTAAATAGTTGAGGAAAATTGACGCAAAAAACAAAACACAATAAAAAGTGACATTTGATTGAAAGGATTGAGGCCGCAAAAAGGAATTGCTAATGTGTTTCGAGTGAGTGGGTTTATCGTACATGGGTATGTTCTGATTGATTTTATGTATTTTCTTTCAATTGCCAGTCTTGATATACTTCCGTTGAAGGAATTTATTTAGTCACATGGTGTCCCAAAATCACCGTGTGGCGACGGCAGTAAGAATACATTCGTCACCCCAACTCCTCCTGCGGGTGTCGTAAGAGTCTACTAAGGGATTGAAGTGTTACTGACCATTATTTGATAAAATATTGATGATGGGCAGCAGCGTTATCATAGTAGACACATTACTGCGATCGCCAATCCGCTTGCCCAGCGTGGCGATTATGGGCATTTACCTCCTAAGCGTCTATACGCATAGTTAATAAAAGAGGCCTACGTCCAGCAGTGGACTATCATAGGCTGATGATGTGATGTTCCAAAATAGCGATGATCCGTAAAAAGCATATTCAATGTCAGAAAAATGTATTTTCCTAATATTTTTGCTCAAACTATATCAGTTCCTAAAAGGGCCATCACATTCTTTATTTTCATTTAGTTGTACCCCAAAGCACGATAAATCCTGGTTCACCTCACTGAAGGAGAAGCGTATGAGGCGCCACGAGCAGGCCTCCAACCCTCGACCACCTGGGGAAGCACACACCTGCAATATGTCGCCGCGAGATAGACTATCCATCCTTCTTTTATTCATATAGTTAGTAAAAGATGAAAAACCTATCTCGCGGCGACATACTGACATATCAATCATGTGCTAAGCATACTGTCGTGTGTGTGGACGCGGGATCCTCTCCCGCATTGGGCTATACAGCCACAAACCCAAGTGTCGTTTGGATACTGCTTAAAACATCTGACACAGATGGAAAGGCCTATTATATATTAGGTTGTTTAGTTTAGATTGTTCTGCTTCTTAAAATTAAAGGTACTTCAAAATTAGGTGATTAGGAAAGTATCTTGTTTACTAACTAAACTTCGAAGACTTTATCTTCGAATATATCAAAATAATTCGTATTTGCTAAGTCGTAGTTTTGTAATGCGACATTCTCTGTGACAACCGCATCTAGTTTATTGCAGTCCAGTAAAAACTGCCTAAAAAGTTTTCAATATACGTATGATACATTACGAGGTTTTTCATGTTCACAAAGTAAATATTAGAAAATGATTAGGGTTTTTTAGTTTTCCCGGTGTACAAACTTGTATGTTTTTTTACTAATATTTAACAAAAAAGGTTACTCACGTAATTTAGGTCGATGATTGCTCGACATGTTTCGATCTATTAAGAGGATCCTCATCATGGAGTACCCGCGACCAACGCCCGACGTGTACTCTGGTCTTGCGCTCTGCTAGAGTCATCTCTCTGCCTCATTGTCACTTTTGCCAAAAAGCGGGTTGCACACAACACTCACTAGGTACATCCTTCGGTAATAATTAAGGGCTCGTCTACACTGTCCACCGATGCAATTGCTATTTGGATGTTAGTTCGATGGCTCACGAATAGGTCTTTGAAAAACAAATAAGAAAGTTTTTTTCTTAAGTTAATATTTTCGGTAAGTTAATATATTACCACAGTTAAGAGGGGCTTAACTTTTTATCTGTGGGTCCAAAAAATATGACAAAAATGAAATCTGGCCTTATAAGACATTTTTTAATATAAAATCATTCGAATATAATCGGCCCAGTCGGAACCCTACACCCGGGCATGGCCCGACATGCTCTTGGCCGGTTTTTTTTTAAAGTCACCGTGGCATAGCATAACGCGTGGTAAGATAAAACGTCTTCCTTATTGCGGCTAAACCACTTTAATTAAAGAAACGAGGACTCTTTTTATCCCATTTTACCTTACATAGGTACACGGACATATATCCAGTTAGTTAATTAGTTGGTTTTCTTGCGAAGATACATTTTTCTATTTTGGGTGACGGGGAATACCTTTTTACACAGGTCCATGAAATCCAACAAAATTGTGCTTCCTGCTTACTTTTAGGGTTCCGTAGCCAAAATGACAAAAACGGAACCCTTATAGATTCGTCATGTCCGTCTGTCCGTCTGTCACAGCCGATTTACTCGGAAACTATAAATGCTACAGTAATGAAATTTGGTTAGAATATGTGTTGTATGAACCGCTACAGGATAATTATACTATATTGTAAAAAAACCCATTGGGGTGGGGGCCCTCCATACATGTAACTGAGGGATAGAAAAAAAAAAGTTGTATATAAGCATGTGAGGTATTAATAGAAAGGTCTTTGAAAATGATATGAAGGTTTATAAATCTCATTTTTATTTAAGCAAATAGTTTTCGAGATATCAGCTCTCAAAGTCTGAAAAATGTGTCCCCCCCTCTATTTTTTAAACTACGCTATATAAAATTTAAAAAAATATATATGTTACGGACAATTATTATAAACTCTATCAATGATTTTTAGTTTGATTAAATTATCTCTTATAGTTTTTGAGGTAGGTTGATTTAACTGATTTTTTAAATGATAAATTGATAATGGTATGGAACCCTTCGCGCGCGAGTCCGATCGCACTTGGCCGGTTTTTTCGTCTTATTATAAAGTAGTAAGATGAATAACGACAATTTAAAAAAAAAAGTTTTTTAGGGACACATTAATAAGACAACGAAAAGAATTTTGACCCATTTATCAACAAAGACACAAAATACCAACATTATGCAAAAATCTCCAACAATCTTTTCCAGGCATTTCAAAACGATAACTGAAAACCGATCGCGGTAAGTTCCTGAAACAATCTTCAAGCAACAATGCTGAAGGAATTTGTTTACCGCACAGCTTAAAGGGATTCCCGGGCAGTCCGGGATTCTTGCGAACTTTGACCGGGATCGGGGGAAAGAGATTAATCGCGGGATTTTTTATTTTACGGTTAATCTGCTGCACCTGTATTGCGGAAGTCAATTGGGAGTTTCGAAAACTTTTTTGATTTGTCAAGTTGTTTTATTATAATGATTTGCATATTGTACGTCAACTTTTGTAAGATTATCATGCAACAATGAATAATTTTGATTGAATTATAATAATAAGGGCATTTCTCCGAGCGTTTCAACCGCCGTGACTTTGGTGGCAACATTATTACCCGATTTCCGTGGGTGTCTCATACATTTTTTGGATATCTTGGTAGTTGTCAACTACGTCTACCAATATATCCAAAAGTTCTTGCATCTCTCACGGGATTCGTGTGATAAGGCTGCCACCGAAGCCACGGCGTGGCGGTTGAAACGCTCGGAGAAATGCCGATAAATAAAAAATATCTGGATTCAGAAATGCTGATCGGTAGTGATGGTATCATCAGAAACCTACAAAAAAAGAAACAAGGTAACATACACATAATCTCAAAATAAGAACCAACAATTAAGTAACTGGGTCATAGTCAGTTGGAGAAACAAAAATTGTCTACTCGGTGTGGTGAACATCCGTGAAACAATTATTTGGCTTTTATGACGGAGTAGTAATTCCAAACATACTTACTTGGCAACATCAAGACTAACGTTTTATGTTATATGGTTTTATTATTTACATCGCTGATTTATGAATAAATTCAACCCCAAAGTCAACAGTTTGTATACTTCATAACTCTATGTTACGATTTTACTACACAGGGTAGACCAAGGAACACCCTCGTAGTTGCATATTTAATTGTTTTATCCCGTATCCCGTGAAAGTTACGGCATTAACTCCTTAACTTTAGGTTTGTCTACTGAAAAAAACCTAAACCTGATAATAAACTTGTTAACAGTCTTTCAATCAAAGTCAGGAAAGCAATGGACAAGAAAAGCCAAATAATAACGGCAACTATTACGTGCACCTTACCTCTTTTGGTGCATTCCACGAAAAAGTCCACAAATGTCCCGTACGAACACGGTTTTTCTCAAAATTGTGGGTTTACCGAAGTACCTACTCTTTCGTGACTAGAGGACTCAAAAATGACTCAAAAACATATGTAATAGGTAACTAAAAACTCGGAAGAAAACTCAAATTTTCAAAATTGTATGGGGCAGACTACGGAATGCTCCTTCTACATTCCTGTGTAAAAGCTGCCAATCCAAAGGTTAGAAACCCCTCCAACTTCCCAGACCCGAGTCGGGTTCAGTTTTTAAAAACTAATTAAATACGAAATTTCTTAATCGACCCAGACCGGATCGCCCCGGGCAGATTGGCAATTATAAAAAATGGTCCCAAAATTGTCCCTGATAAAAAGGGGGTCCGGATTGTTAACTTGAGGGACGCCGTGGGTGTACAGAATTGCAGACTTGCTGTTTAAGGATTTGCATAAGATTGAGCTGGAGACTTTTTGCTTGAAGATGTACATGTAGACGAATGTTTTTGTTTGACGGAACTGAAGGGCTATGTTAGACTACCAGACCTTACAATAGCTATCCCTAGTGAGGAAATTTCTTTATGAAAAATTAAAATCAATATTTAGATATTAAGAAAAAGTAACTTTACAACAAATCGATCGATCGTGTTATGGATTGTGGATATGTTATCAAAAACTCACAACTCAGATTTAGTGAGGTAGCTACATAAATGAATAAGCAACAGACAATGATGGAATCTGCAAAAGGATTCGTAATTTTTTAGGAAAAAATATATTTATTTAATTCTCTAAACGCGTCAAAAATGCATTAATCAGTTTCTAAACCACATGTTTTCGTTGTTCACAGGTAAGTTCTAATTTTCCTGCAGCTAGACAACTCCTGGAAGTATTAAAGGGCGTAAGGTTTGTGTCATCATCATCGTATCTTTTGAAAAATCTTGTCTGATAAGTTAGGTATCCTCAGAGATTGGTCATGAACTGCCATCAACCAACTACCTATTATAATTGAAATAAATATTAAAGAACGAAGTTACAAGTTACAATGGGAGCAAAACGTTATCAGAACTTGTGAGGCTGACATTTTGACAGAATTAAGACGTGAGTGGAGTGAGGGATTCAAGCGCCCAAGACTAAAACAGTTTTATTCCCGAGGTATATACTCTACTGTTCTCACTATATGCGAGATAATAGAACATCGGCTTAGTAATACTTCATCATCATCATCATATCAGCCGAAAGACGTCAACTGATGACCTGGCGAAGGTCGCAGGAGTCCGCTGGATGCGGGTGGCACAAAACCGATCATAGTGGCAATCTTTGGGGAGGTTAGCTGTAAGATGTTATAAAACTATTATTTGAAAAAAAAAGTCCCGCTGAGTTTCTTGCCGGATTCTTCGCAGGCAGTGGTGTAGTGTTAGAACCGGAAGTAGTTATTTTTCTCTCATTCACTATTTAGTTAACGATTCAAAAGCGCTCGTTGCTGGGCCCAATTGACTTTGACTTCACTTTACAAGATTCTTATACATCATTGACAGATCCAAATTTACAAACCCTTTGAGAAATGCTGAAGTTACAGTGGCTTGTGCTTGTTTACCACCGACGAGGCTTAAAAATCTCAAGTGATCGTACTAAGTACACTCATCGCCGAAAATCCGTCTCAGAGCTCTTCAGGCGTCGGTCGAAGTTTTAAATGAATATTACGTATTTTCGTGTAAGTTGTAAATTGTGTTTTGTGTAATAAGATGACTTTTAAACTTGATCTGAACTTTAATGGCTTATTTTCCCATAATACTAAGCTCTGCCTGAAAAAGTTCGGGTTCAATGAACATTGTCCGTTTTTGTTTGCCTGTGATCTTTGATTAGGTTTTTTAGAAGAAATTCGGAGTATTTTTTGCTGTTTGATATTCTTTACAGATAAGAGAAATTTATTATCAAAGGGAAACCTTTGGATGAAACTGAAAGATGTGTTGGCAGTGCTTATAAAACTATTAACAAAAAGTTACACTACCTAAGTAAAGACGAAATGCACAAAATACCTGAAACAATGTAACTTTACGTTTTACACATATAAACGCAATATTTACATAATGATCACCAAATAAAAAAATAAAAAAACCGACTTCGACCGATTACTTCAAGATCCCTGATTTGTTTCCATCATTGGTTTCCTTAAATCCTACATTCTGAATGCAAATTCTTGTAAATGAATGAAAAATACCAAAAGCGCCATACATGTAGGTACCTATAACATTTGAAGAGATTCCTCGACTTCTCCAAGATCCCATCATCAGACCCCAGCTTGGTGCCAACAGGACCATCTCGGGGTTATACACGTTCGATCACAAAAAAAAATCGGTTCACGATTTTTGGAGATATCGGGTAACACACATACAACAAAAAAATTCAGTCGAATTGAGAACCTCCTCCTTTTTTGAAGTCGGTTAAAAACATGTACCATTCATTACATAGGTGTTATACAAAACAATTCCCTTTTCTCAAAACCCGGTCAGATCCCAAGTGGTTTTAGGGTTGACAAAACTTTGCTTAAAGCGCCTTTTGTTACAGGTGAGATTGTTATGCTTTTGGGAACCCTGGCGAGGAATTATTAAATAAGCCATACAGAATTTCTATTACGAGAAGCTTTGTTAAATAATACATTTTAGAATACAAATGCCTTAAACGATCCAGTTCGTAAAATGAAAAAATACTTAAATGTATACGTTGAAGGACTATTTTTGAAAAGGGGTCAAATTTTACGTCGGTTCGATTGGAACGGGCGATGTTAAATATTATTTCGATTAGATTTGAATTAACAAGGAAGTACCCTTAATATTATTTCGCCGAATTTTGTCTTGAAATAAAATTTTAGAACAATATTGCTCAAACAATGATTATATTTCTCCATTAAATTTCTAATGTTTTTCCTATTTATAGATGTTGGAATTATTACGACTAAATTTATAAATCAGACAAATATTTATTTAAATAATCATTTCTAATTGTTGTTACTTATACCTACATAATGATTAAGGGGTCGTGATCCCAACTGTGAAAAACGTGTTAAGATGGTCTTTGTAAGTACATAATGATTTTCGAACTTGTATTATTGATGATTATACTTACCTTGTAATGTAACAAATAATCACCTTTTTTGAGTTTCCTCGGTAAACATCATCATACATCATATATACATCATCAGTCTATGATAGTCCACTGCTGGACGTAGGCCTCTCCTGCTAACTATGCGTATAGACGCATTAGGAGGTAAATACCCATAATCGCCACGCTGGGCAAGCGGATTGGCGATCGCAGTAATGTGTCCACTATGATGACGCTGCTGCCCATCATCAATTTTTTATCAAATAATGGTCAGTGACACTTCAATCCCTTAGTCGACTCTTACGACACCTCGCTATAGTGAGGAGAAAATTTTTGTGTTACACAAGGATGCAAAGTTATTTTACTGCTCGTATGTCAAAACACTCGCTACGCTCAGGATCCAATTTAAAAGCACTCGCTTCCATGGTTCAACAATAGCATCCTTTCGCTTGCTCGTGTTTCTATTTCATACTAGCGGGTAAAATACAAATTTGCAACCTTGTATAACAAATAAAAATTATCGTACTTTGAATGTACGAGAATATACCAACCAACATGACGATATTTTGCTCGCAATATATGTTGTTTACACTTTCAAAAGAGGTAACGTGTTATACATATTTTTCCAGTCACATAACCTTTGCAAACATGCATGTAAATTTGGTATCTCTCACAACGCGACGTTTAAAGTACATTTTAAGATGTGTTTTTTTAGTAAAGCAGTTTATTGCAGTTCAAAATAAATATCATAAAATGTATGTCATTTTCTCCATTTTGCACTTATGTAAATATGATGAATGTACATTTACTATTTACTCAATGCCGTCGTTGATTTCTTCAAAAGCTTATAACTTGTAATACAAGCGGAAGTTTTTATCTAATTAATGGCGATAAAAAGAGAATTCTATTTGTATTACAAGTTACAAGCTTTTGATAAACAGGCCCAGATCGTTTTTTTTTTTAATATTTCCATATATGAAATACATACAAATAGAAAAAAAAATCTCAATCAATTTCATCATATTTTTTTAATTTTATTACGACTACATTTTTTCAGTTAAAGTCTATTCTACATAAAACCAAACAAATGCATACCTAGGACATAAATTCCGTCATTGCTTCGAACTCTTATCGTAATCGTTTATCGAACTGTGAAAAACAATCTTGAACTACACACTTGAAGCACAGTTTAATAAACAGCAGCTGTAAAATGAGTTGACAAATTACGGCTACACTAACGTACAGTATGGACACTCTCTGCCTCCCACCGAAAATGCACCCCCTGCTCCTGTGACCGCGCAGTTACCTTGGCATATCTTATCTCACTCACACAACCATAGCGCGCGTACTCCTACACGAGTACACTGTGCAAGTGCCAAGACCAACGCGTTTGTTTCATACGTTTTATCGGCATCTATATAAAATTTCCGATAGCATATAACCCGTCAATCATGTCAAGGGTGAAGGCACCTTCTGGGCGAACTCACTCCATCGTAAGCGTCTCAGCCCTCGGCTAGTCTGTGGCCATGAGTAAGCCAATTTCATCATCATCGTTATCATATCAGCTGAAAGACGTCTGCTGAACATAGGCCTCCCCCAAAGATTGCCACAATGTCACTCGCATTCAGCGGACTCCTACGACCTTCATCAGGTCACCAGTCCACATTGTCCAATTCAAATTTAAAAATAACTGTCGGAGGTGTACTTGAGGCCATAGTCTTAAGGCCAGACAATGTCCTCAATCCACTCCAAATATCTCCACACCCTCGTGTACACCCCAGGAGCCATTCTCCTACCGCAGTCCCTCCCGAAGCTGGTCACCCCTACCACAGTGTGAAGGGGAAACGTCTTGTCACAGTCCACTCGGTCTGGCATGTATTGGAGAGGTCCCCCTGAGTCTCCTTGGCAGGTGTCTTTACCTGAAATGAGAGGGAATAATTTTATTATCTTTTTAACGACTTCTAAAGCACACTTTTTTTGTAGATTACTTGATATCTCAAAAAATCCTGTACAGATTTTCATTCTTTTTTTGATGGAACGGGTGTAACTTCGAGATGGTCACATTAGCACTAAGTTGGTGTCTGATGACGGGATCTTGGAGAAATCAATTGAGGTTGATTTTTTTTTTAATTGGTGAATATTTACTAAAGTCTCAATTATTTTCAGGGGCTTCTTCTCGGGAATTAGTACACAGTGTTCATGTAAAGTTAAAATAGGAGAATACATTGTAGGTACCATTCCTATTCCTACACCATAAAACCACAAATACATATAAGCCAATCCTACAACTATTGTAAACTTAGTTACAATCTTCTTTATCAGTATTAAAGTTTTTTATTTTATTTACGGGAATCGTGTTTTATCTAAGTACTGGTGATTATGAGAATAATTACACAAACTTAAATATTTGATTTAACTTTGTACCGTAGAACAGTTGAGATCTTCGTGTGGATTTTGATATTACAATTAAAACTCCAATCGTTACCAGTTGAAGAGTCCAGCAAATACAATAATAAGTCTCAAAATACGTTGTTTTAGCGTTAGAAAACCTCACCTCCATGTAAATAATCTCCCGCGCATAACTGGTTTTCCGTAATCCCATCAGCTATGATTTTCCTCTTGATCATTGTCTTCATACTCTTATTGCAAATCGCATTGTCCACTATATCCACATCCACTTTCATCAAAGTTTGACTACCTTTCGCTGATCCTGACGCCGTTGTCCCAAATCCGATAGCAGTTAGTTTTAAATCTGGGATTTTTTCATTAAGAGGCAGACAGGCTATTCTCAAGTTTCTGCCTAAAACGAAAGGTGGATAAGCTTGCATGAGAGCTATATCATGGTATTTAGAAGGAGGGTTATAATCAGGATGGCTGATGATCTTCCTAACCTCCCGCTCCTGTTCTAGTTCTTTAGCTTCATCAAACTCGAAGGTAGCTGTTCCGATACGGAGAACAGAAGCTGGTCCATACGTTGGGTCTTCAGCACAGTGGGCTGCTGTTAATACCCACTTCGCACTGATCATAGAACCCCCACATTTCCACGCTGGCTCATGTTCTTTATCGATTCTCCGGAATCCTATTAGCACCATATGGGGGTAAAGGAGTAAGTCTATAGGCACTCGCACTCTGGACGTTGGGTAGTAAACGTTGTGGCATTCCAGCATCGTTTTTCCATAGTCTTTACACGCTTGGTACGCTTTTTCACCCACTGTTTCCACTTCTGTCCATATTACCAGGGTAATAAAAGCTATTTTTGCTATGAATGAATGTTTTTGCATTGCACGTCCGTAGCTAACGGTAGAAACCTTATCACTGGACTAAAGCAAATGTGTGTGAAGTAGTGTAATCTAAACGTGTGTACCATAAAATTGTCCATTCGTTTTGCATGTTTTAATCGGTTCAAAATTATTTCTCTTGCGTTTAATTAAAATTTTGGTTATTACCCGTTTTGCTTGCATAATTACTTTACTCCAAATCGAAATTAGTTCATGGACATGTCAAATAGTGATGGTTATCTCATGGCTATCGCAATTTTTTTTTTCATTAGCTAGGTAATTAAATATATTTTTGTTCATTTGATGTCTGTCAATTAAGTGTGACAAGACTAAGACAACATGGTGACAAAATCGTTTCCTAAAATGCGTTTATCATAGCGTGACGGTCTAAAACGGTTTTAAGAAAAAATCAAATTTTCTCTTAAAATAGACTGAATCCAGAAAACTTCATATGACATTTTTAACTTCAAATTTGGTCAGAAATCCGCTGTAGAATTTTTTTCCATGCCTCATGGGCGCATTGTAGGAGTATTCTTTGAAGATTTGAAGGTCGTATCTGCCGGAAGTATCATTCTGTGTGAGGTAGAAACTTTCTTCTTTTTTCCTAATATCAATTAGAGTGAGTTGGATAGGATGGTTGAGGACGATCAGAATTGCCAACCATTTAAGCAAGCAGTGGAGACCATGGCTAGGCAAACGCAGCGTGGGACGTCCACCCACAAGATGGACAGACGACCTTGTGAAGGTCCCCGGGACACGCTGGATGCAGGTCACATCTAACCGGTACATGTGATAGGTCCAGAGGGAAGGCCTATGTTCAGTAGTGGACGTCTTATGGCTGAGATGATGATGATGATGATAAGTAGCGAGTCATGATGATGTTGAGCATTCTGTGTTAAACAAGGCCTCATTAAAATAATTGGGAACAGCTTCCAATTTCAATGTGGGTCAGAAATATATTTTACCCGTTTAAAATGTGGAATAAAGCTTCGTTGTTAATGAATTATTGATTTCAACATGATTGGGTTTTGGTGATCAAAATGAATTTTTCCTTGGTCGTTATCAGTCCATATTAGTCCACTGCTGGACAACGACCTCTCCTTAGCCTATATGCGTTGATGCATTAGGAGGTAAATCCCCACAATCGCCACGCTGGCGATCGCAATAGTGTGTCCACTATGATGATGCTGCTCATTAATCTTCTATGTATAAATAGTCAGTAACACTCAGTTCAATCCCTTAGCCGACTCAAACGACACCCACAGGAAGAGTTGGGGTGGTGACAAATGTATTCTTACTGCCGTCACCACACGGCTATTTCTTTGGTGGTTCTTGGAATAACAGATCCTGTGTTCCTTGAGATCCGACTCGCTGTAAGCTCCAGCCTTCGAAGGATTTTTTTCCCAAAAACAGTAAAAAGCATGCAATTTTTCGTACCTCAGTCTCCAACTTATTAAGGAGTAGGGTAACCACGAATCGGAGCAAGATTAAAGTTTGCGCTGGGCTGATTGCGACGCTGCTCTTTATTTGAACGCTGCACTTCGCGGGTACAACTGGGGTGACAATTATTGGGGAAACAATGGGACATTCTTCGACGGTTAAGGATTCTTCGTTAGTTTTGCTAGATTGCTTGATGCATTACACTTCATCAAGTCCCCAAAGTCACATTCAAGTACCCACCCATCGGTAAAGCTGATATTTTTTTTTAGTTTACTTTACATTATTGCGTTTTTTCAAGGCTACTTATATTTATATTCTGGTTTGTCAGCCTCCTTAGCCTAGTTGGTCGGGTTCGAATCCTATTTAGGGCATTACTTGTGTATTTATTTATCACAAATATTTGTTCCTTGGTCATGGCTATCTATGTATTTTAGTATCTATTATGTATATCGTTGCCTGGCATCCACATTACAAGCCTTAATTGACCTTACTGTGGGATTAAGTCGATTTGTGTAAGATGACCCAAGACATATATTATTATGTATTTATTATTTATTGTAATAATTCATTCACGCGGTTTTAATTTTCTTTAGTACCAGAGAGTTTGCGCCCCTGTTTTTGAGTTTAATCTTCAGTTTGGCGACCGTGTTCTAGTCGTAATCAATTACAAATTCTATTAACTTCCAAATACATTAGAATTTCGATATCTTATGTTCAGTACCTATGAATCTGACAGATGTTTTGACTACGCCTTCGGACCGCCGCCTGGTGGGAGAGAAAATATCGAAAACCCTCATTGGAACCTTATTGACCCCTCCTCGACCCTCTACTCTACTCTAGTGACCATATAAATAAGTTTGGACGGAATTCCTTACTACTTGTTATTTTGACATGGTTCTAGATTGCCCAAGAGTTTCAATTGGCTCAGTGTACTATCGCCGAAGATCATGTCCTAGAGCTATGCGGAAACATGGCCACCCTAAATAATAAGTATGTCCAGGCAGCTCGACGCTGCGCTGACGGCTGCAAAAGGAATTGGCTGGAAACTCCGCAAACACCTGAAACCTTAGCTGCGGCAGACAAACAAATACTAAGACTCACAATGCAGGATGCCAAAGAGCGTTTTCCAAATCAAATCTCGAAAACCCGATTCTTCCAGATCTGGACATGCTTGGGCTCATTCGAATCAGAATCAGGAGCCGATTCGATACTGATAATAAAAAATTGTGTCCCAAAAAAACGTCCACTACGTCACGATTTTTGTATGAACTTACTATGGCCGTGGCGTAACGGAAACATAAATTTTGTATGGAAATTTTGGGACAGATCTGGAAGAATCGGGTTTTCGAGATTTAATTGGGAAAACGGTCCAAACCGTTTCTAAAATGATGAGCCATGCCATGAAGACACGTTACCAATCATCAATAGAATAAAAAAAAAACTAACCTAAAAACTTACATTAGTCCATATTTAATCACGCACTTTTAGAACACAATGTTGGTTAACATACCTTACAAACACGAATTACTCGTTCACATATTTTTTTGTTAAAATTATTGATATTTATTAGTATTAACGTAAAAATATATCTGCGGACGTGTTTCACGATGTGTAAAAGACGATTGGTATACTTTTTGCTCATATAATTTATTTTCAAAATTACAATATTTATGTACATAGATTAAATCTAACTAATCTACTTAACCTAACCTATATCTAAGATTGGCCCTTGTGGCATTGTACCGAGGATGCTGGCGGCATTTCCTCGCTGTATCGCAATACTGATGCGTTGTGCGAGGAAGTCGCCAGCTCTTCGGTCTCTAGTTACATCAACCAGACGTTTCGCGATCTCAGCAAACAATTTGCGTGCGCTGGGGCCCCAAGAACCTAAAGTTTCTACGCCAAACGGTACAAAATCGTACTCTTTGCCGAGGCCCTTATATTTATTACGTTTTAAAAATTCGGCATTTTCTGCCGCAGCGGCTGCCTTAAACGTAGTTCGTTGAAGATGGGACGGTGCCAGGGTATCTACGCAAGTAGCATCCCATACCAACATCCGTCCCAAGCTCCAAGGAACCAAAGACACACCATCAGGTCTCTTACCATCATCTTTTTGCTTGACTTATACCAGAATCAGCGCGAACTCATTATAATCGCTCCTTTTCTCATTTTTATTCCGAGTAAAGTTTGGAGTTTAAGTTTGTGAATGCCACAAGTACCCACTGAGTTTTTTGAGTCTTGGCTGCTTATCTAGCTGTGGAAGACAGAAAAGAAAATAGCCTATATTATTTCGTCAGTTGACAAGCAGAAGTCACTAAACAAGTAAGGGTAGGTACCCTTACTTGTCCTTAACTGTCCGACTACGATTTTATTAATTTTGATAAATTGATGATAGTTGATACTTTTAGAACACTTGGATTCTTCCATTGTCAGTCGCCCGCAGACCAAGAACCCTGTAAAGTGTTCGAAACGTCGGGATTTCTTTCCTGTGTAGTAATTCTCGCGGTAACCGAACAAAATATTATCATACATTATGTTTTTGCTTCAGACTAACGTCTCAGTATTCGTTTGTCTAGCTTTGTCTGGCAAGGAGTTGTCTAATATTACACAAAAAGGTGTCTACGAATGTTCCACCTTACGGAAAACAACTATTTTCTTTCAGTATACTCGTATTCCCGATGATGAGTTATTTTGTCAGAGTTCTTGAAAATGCAGACGTCAGCGTATTTCAGTTCACTGGTGGACATAGGCCTCTCCTATTACGTATGTGTATACATTAGGAGGTAATGCTATAATCGCCACGCTGGGCAAGCGGGTTGGCGATCGCAGATACCCACATGACAAACCTTAATTGAGCTTAGCGCGATTAACCGCAAACACCGAAGTTAATAAATTTCGGGGATTTGTCTCTGTCATTCCAAAGAAGGCGTCATTAGAGTGACAAAGAAAAAAGATTTGGTTCGTGGTAGATATCCTTAGAAAGTTAAATCTTAACATTTACTAACTTATCTAATAAAATACTAGAAAATAGGTGTCTTTAGACTTTATTAGCAGTTTATAGAACATTATATCTTAAGATAAACGTTATACCTAAAAATGTACTTAAAATAAGTGTTCTATAGAGAAAATCATCTAAAAAAAAAATATTAGAGAAGATGCACTATAAGGATACATTTTCTTCATAGAAACCATTTATAGAAAGCCCTTATCTAAAAATGAACTACGAATAGACTAGCAATAGATAAATTCGTTTTAAGCCTTGTTACTTGGGAAGCATGGTGAATGTGAGTCTTTTTCAAGTAAAAAATTGCTTTATTGAAAAAGTTGACAGCTAGAAGAAAGTAGAAGGTACGCCACCGCTTTACGTAAATCGAATCTTCAAACGGGTCATCAAAATGCCTTCGCCCATGCATGTTTACATCTTTTTGCGCGGTTCCCCTTTTTGCTCCGTCCACTTCTTTTTGCATCGAGCCACCCGTATTTGTGCCGTGCCCTGATTGTGAACGCACAGATACGATACAGATATTTCAAATTTTTGAGTACTAGGTTTTGTGTTTTATATGATTAACTTCAAAAAAGCAGGAGGTACAATAAAATTCGACTGTTTTTTTTGTATGTATGGTACTGGATACACCCGAGAATCGAGATCCGATTTACATATCGTCACTACTTGTAAAAAACCTAGTATCCGAGTTTTTCTTTTTTTTTCGTTTATTTTCGCATGAAACTAATAAAAGTACATGTACAAGTATGATGCACAAACTCCAACGACGATAAATCGTCATTATAGTAAGTATGTCACTCTTTCATATTAGTGCGACAAAGACGGTTAGCTGTCTTTCGTTTGCGATTGACGATTAAGCGTTAGCTAAATACCCCGATTTCTACAGTTAACGTAAATATTTAATAAAGAACTATGAACATGAATTTCAAAAAATATACGGTTTCTACAGTTTGAGAAATACTTGGAAGCCAAACCGCAAATGCACCAACGATTGTTAGTCGGGCACTCTTTCTTCGCCGGCATTGTTCGGGCACACACGGAATTGCCAAAGCGTTTGTGCCCAAAACAATGTTCACGTGTTGGAACAGTTCAGTGCTTTTACCATTGGCTCAGTTTTCTGAGGGTAGGTACAAGATTAAGCTTTAGTAAACCCTTAATTCGATAACGTTCAAAATACTGGGCATGGTGTTTGACTCACTTTTTGAATTGACAAGATTTCATATTTTTTAGTCCTAGTTTTTATTGTATGTTTTGAAAGAACTCAATATGAAAAGATACACGTATTTTTCTATTTAAAAAAAATGTGATTTTAGTGCGAAAATCCCTTTTTATTATACTTCCAGCTGAAAGAGCGTAAGTCACAAACGTCAAAAATCAGCTAAATGACGTCACAAGTGATGTTTCATACACTTAAGAAAACGACGAAAAACGGTAACAAGTGTCAAATGTCACTGCCAAACACAAGTGACATTCCAACCACAAGATTTTTTGGTTATACTGGGAGTTCTGAATCAGCTATGTGACCTCACTTCCCCTTTAAACTATTTTTAAGATTTTTAACAAAAATATTGCGAAATAAAAATTAAAAAATATATTTTTGTGATCTACATGTGTTGTGTGAATATATCTCGGAATGGTTTTCGATTTAGGGACATCGAAAATTTTTAAACGTTGTCAATTCTTTCACACACGTTTTTTTCTCTTATTTATACTTACTTATATGCATAAAATAAGAGTAGCACAAGGAGCAAAACGTCGGACGTTTTTACCAAACTGAAGTGGAGTTGGGCAGGACACATTGCCAGGCAGCGTGATTGCAGGTGGACCAAAATGTTAACGGATTGGTGGCCGCTTTCAGATGGGAGAAGCGCAGGGCGTCCAACCGCTCGATGGGTGGACGATATTCGGAAGAATACGGGTCACTTTTGGATGAGGTTAGCTCAGGACCGGGACCAGTGGCGTACAAGAAGAGAGGCATATGCTCAGCAGTGGGCGAATAACGGCTGAATATGATGTTGATGATACTTATTAAGTAACAAAAGACACACACAACTACTACAAGCCCCGATGCAGTGGAGTTCGTCTAGTTCGAAACAATTTTTACAAATTTTTGAATATTTTAAAAATGATCACATTATGCTAATGATAAATTGTATTTTTTTCCCGTATTTTCGGTATGTATGCCGGGTATATAAACGGCGAATATGTATAATTCGGGAAATATTATTTGACCAACTGTTATTTGACATAAGACCTTTTGTTTTGCGTAAGCGCTAACAGAACTAGAGAATCGAGCACTTTTCTATTTTTAATGACGCAAAACAAAAGGTCATAACTCAGATAATAATCAGTCAAATAATATTTCTCGAACAATATGTATTCTACTCAGTTCGTACTGTAGGTTTTTGGGAATTGCTCTGTTACTGTAAACTCATAGTACGGGTCGCTCAAAGGACATTTTAGGCAGCGTTTGTTCCCTAAAGTAATGTTAACCTGGATGACTGACCCGTCGCCCTGGTATTTTTCTACTCAATATTTTGTACAGGCTCAAACGCATTTTACCTAGCGCCCGTGTTTGAAGCTGAGGTGGCAATGGAAATTCCGTTAATAGACAAAGTACGAGTTAGGGTGAAGACACATTTATCAGCATCCTCCTCCTCCTCGCGTCGTATTCCTCAATTCTGAGGGTCGTGATTCCCTAAATGGGGCATAATCTTCTTCCGTACAGTTGTTCGCCACTTGTTTCTTTCCTTGGCTGAGTGGAGGGCAGCGTGTAAATTTGTGTCTAGGGTTGTCCGAATCTGGTCACTCCATCTGATTGGACTACGACCTCTTGGTCTTTTGCCATCTACCTTACCGGTAACCATGAGTTGCTCGAGATTGTGCCCTTCTTTCCTGGCGATGTGACCAAAGAAGTCAAGTACCCTACGCAGGCAGATGGAAGAGAGACGGGTCTTTAAGTTTAGTTCGTGTAAGATAGACGCATTTGTACGGAAGGCCGTCCACGGGATCTGAAGCATTTTCCGCCAAACCCACATCTCGAAAGCATCAATGCGTTGGCGATCAGCTTTCTTTAACGTCCATGTCTCGGCCCCGTAGCTGAATATGGAGAATACCAAGGTGTTAACTAGCTTCATTTTGGTTTGGCGGGAGATGTTACGATCTTTCCATATTCCTTGTAATTGGGTCATCGCACTTTTACCCATACCTATGCGTCTCCTAACTTCTTTTTCACACGATCCATTACTGCTTATGTTAGAAGTCTTCAACTCTTTCCAGCTTGAGAGCACCCGTCAAATTTAGCTTATTGCCACGGCCCACAATCATCAGTTTGGTTTTGCTGTGGTTGATTTTGAGACCCAGTTCCAAACTAGTTTTTTCTATTTTGTCAAGGATGTCGACCATTTCAACCTCGTTGCAGGCTAGAAGGGTGGTGTCATCTGCGTATCGGAGATTGGAGATCTTAGTGCCACCTATGGTTACTCCACCATGCCAATCCTCACATGCCCGTCTAATGATGTGCTCACCGTACGCGTTAAATAGAATGGGGGAGAGTATGCAGCCCTGTCTAACACCTTTTCCGAAATTGAAGGGTTCCGATGTTGCTTTGTCGATCTTGACGACTCCTTGGTTGTTCAGATACAGGGTCTCAACTAGTGCAACCAAGTGCTCGGGAACTCCCATCTGCCTCAGCACTTTCCAGAGGTCCGGCCAGATAACGCAGTCAAACGCCTTGCTGTAGTCAATGAAGCAGAGTATAAGAGGAGTGTTGAACTCGTATGCTTTCTCAATCAGTTGGCGAATGTTAAGGATTTGTTCGCGGGTCCCCCTGCCCTTGACGAAACCGGCCTGTTCCTGCGGAATCTGCCAGTCCAAGAAATGACGGATCCTGTTATTAACAATATGTAACAATACTTTGCTGGCATGAGAAATTAGGGCCAGAGTTCTATAATTGTCACAGTTCGTTGTGGAGCCCTTTTTATGAAGCGGAAGTATTACTAACCTCGTCCAATCGGTAGGCCATTCCCCGGTATGCCAGACGGTATTGCATATTCTGTGTAAAGCATCTACTCCACTTGAGCCCATCGCTTTCAAAATCTCGCCGGTGAGCTGGTCTAGGCCAGGAGCTTTTTTGGTTTTGAGAGCATTCAGTGCAGCATTTATTTCCGATAAAAGTATTGGGGGCTCGATAGTCAGATTATTCCTTAAGGTCTTATTGTAAATATACCTCTCACCATTGGGGCTACTATAAAGCTGTTGGCAGTAGCTACGCCACCGATTGGTAATCGCGTCAAAATCTTGGAGCAGTGTACCATCTTCGTCCTCAATCAACCAGCTTTTAGGCTTAAACTGTTTGGACAGGAGTCTTACTTTTTTGAACAGGTCTGCGGTCTGAATTTTCAAAGCATGACTTTCAATTTCTTGGCAGATGCGGATAATAAAGTTGTTTTTATCATGACGACATTGCTGTTGAATAGACCTTGATAGGTCTGAATATCTGTCACGTCATTTATCAGCATGCGTACGCATTTTGTCTATTAAAAATGCCAGTTTAGTATGGGACCGCGTCCAGCTTTCCGCACGCGTACCTACGCATGCTTACGCGTTTCATATTAAACGGTCAAAAGACAAAATGCGTACGCATGCTATTAAATGTGTCTTCACCCGTATGCAGAGCCTGGGAATAGTGGGAATGGTAGATATCAAGCATCGAACATACGCATTGGAACAGACGTACGAAAAGTGAAAGCATGTGATTTTTTTAGAATTATAACGAAGTTAAATATTTATCAAACGGGTTACTCACGTAATTTAAGTCGATAATTGCTCGACATGTTTCGATCCATTTAGAGGATGAACCAAATGATATTAATCACATAATTTAGAACTTAGGTACTACTCTCAAAAATATTTTTAGTCATTATTAGCAAAGATCGAATTACCAATTTACATAAATCGGGTATCGGTTTCTACGATCCAATTAACCGATATAATACAGTGCTTACGCATAATATTATGACACGTACAATATTCAGTTTCTGATATCTTTGCTTATCACTTGTCATATCTGTCGCTGTTAATGTCACTCAGATGTATTTTAATAAACCAGAAAATATTTATTGGAAGCGGTAAATAAAATCAACTTTTAACGTCCAAGGAATCCAACGGATTTCTTGTTTAGGTGCGAATGTTTTATAAATAACGTAATCTTAAAGTAGAGAGTGTTTGTAATTGTAGTGATATTAGTAGTAACTCCGTACTTTTTGAGGTTCCGCATCTCAAAAGGAAAAAAAACGGAACCCTTATAGGATCACTGGCGCGTCTGTCTGTCTGATATTTTCAAAGATAACCGCTCCAGAATAAAAAAAATGTGTCCAAAAATACAGAACCCTACACTGAGCATGGCCCGACATGCTCTTGGCTGGTTTTTAATTTACCTAAATTAGATCGTTGTTTTATATTTGTCGTAGGATGATTTGATATTTCGAATCTTCGCGAAAATCCTAGGTTGATACTTCGTATCTTCGCGAAAATGCTAGGGGTTTTGCAAACTAACCTAACCTAACCTAACCTATTTATCCGCGTTTTCGCAAAATCCCTAGGATTTTCGCGAAGATTCGAAGTATCAAATCATCCTACGACATATTCACTATTACTTCATCATCAATTCTCTTCCTCTTAATCTTTATCGGCGAAGCATAGCTTCATTATGTTCGTACCTAATTCACTAAGTGTTCTGCAACCCGCAAATCATCATAACACGTTTTCTGTAATAAATTATGAAATGGATCTCCTTCAGTACGGCTTTGGGGAACTAATTAGGAATAGACATTTGTAGGGTTAAGAATGTGATTGAAATTGTATTTGACGTTTGCCTAAAGGTTCATTCAGACCAAAGGATCATTCGCTATTCTATCCCCCACTCAACGAAATCAACGAATCACGTTTTGTGTAATGATAGAATTTCGTAGAGTAGGGGGTTAGAATAGCGAATGCTCGTTTGGTCTTGGTTTGGTTTACTTGGTGATTCTTCGTGGAGCGTTTTAACCGCTCAGCAAGCCTAGCCAAGATGACATTCAGCAATCGTGTACGATAAGCGATAAGTATAATTAATGTAGGTACGAGAATGACAGATTCGAACGAAAAGTCACGTGACAATTGCACGCACGTACTGCACACCCATCCTGTGTGGTCTTTAAAAAGCAGATTATCTGTCGTATTCTGCTATTTCCTTGATACAAAGTAAAACAATCATGGGGAGAATTTACTTTTGACTTAAAATACGGACGGTATCTTCGTACGGGCAAAAATGACAGTTTTAGGGCGTTTGTGCACTACAATGACTTTTACCGTCCGGTAGTCCGGTTTTTTACGGTCCGATATGCCACGCCATTAAATGTATATAGTAGCTTGTGCACTATGCGTAATTTTACCGTCCGACATTTTACTTTTCCCCATTCCGGACAGTATTTTTCCGATCCGAGATGACAGCTATGAAAAACGTGTTAATGCTTGTGCAAGTTGTGCACTGCGTCCGGAATTGCACTGACTTTTACCGTCCCCGATAGTCCGATTTTACAAGGCAATCATCCGTTTTCTTCATGCTACTATGCCGCACCTCCGAGTAAAAAGACGGACAAGTGCACAAGCCATTCATCCGTTTTTTTCATGCCATATCGGACCATGAAAACTCAGTCTGCCGGACAGTAAAAGTCATTGTAGTGCACAAACGCCCTTACAGCAGAAAGTGCATTTGAAGTTCCGAAAGGTGTTTAATAAGACAATTAGTAGACTGTAAAGTGGAGACTACGGCTAGGCAAACGCAGCGTAGGACGTCCACCCACAAGATGGACAGACGACTTTATGAAGGTCACCGGGACACGCGGGATGCAGGTCGCATCTAACCGGTACATGTGGAGGTCCAGAGGGGAGGCCTATGTTCAGCAGTGGACGTCTTATGGCTGAGATGATGATGATGAAAGTGGGAATGAGCAAAGGATATTGTCATTGAATTTGTATTACATTCTCGTTTCCGAAAACCGTATTCAGCCTCGCACGTTAATATTGCAACACGTTTCTATTATCCGCCGGTTTTACTTATTCATTACCGCCATTTTTACTTTCTACACGTGCAAGCTTATTATATTTTCAAACAAATGTTCTCCTCGATTCTCTTTCTTGTATAAATCTGATATGTCTTGGGAAAAAAAATGGGAATATTAGTTAAAAGTAAATAAAAATAGAAGCGAATAATGGGCTTTTTACACACTCGTGCGAGAGTTGGTTAATTTTTGTCGAATTAACTTTTGTAGATAGAACCTTCGAAGGGCTATCTGAAGAGAAAAACGTAATATATTCTTATTCAATTTAGGTACCTACATTATTTTGTACAAAAAAAAATTGTCAACAAAATATTTAATTTTGAAAGTAATTTGAAAATGAGACAAAGTGATTGCAATCCACTGTACCTTAACGTTTTAAACGCGTTTTCCTCTTGTATCAAAATGTGTTATAGGATGAAGACACACTAATTATCAGCATGCGTATGCATTTTGTCTATACAAAATGTCAGTTTAGTATGGGACCGCGTCCAGTTTTCCGCACGCGTACGCATGCTTACATGTTTCATACTAAACGGCCAATTTTATTAGACAAAATGCCTACGCATGCTGATAAATACCCCCATACCCATACACGCCGGTATGTCTGTTAAAGAACAACGAAAATAAACCTTATGTGTCAGTAAGACAGTGTGTCACTTTGACAGCATACTCGATGACCGCTTTAGCGGCTGCTGGCGTGGTACGCATGACAACACAAGACTACTTTAGTGGTCACGGTTTAATCTAGTATTTTCATGATTCCTCTTTACACAAAACTAACATTGAAATACCGACCAGCGGAGGTCAAACTTTCTCCATTCCACTTGTTTAACTCGCTGAAAAACTCCAAAATGCTGGGTTAATTACTTTTTAATCCTGCCACAGTTTTGCTGACACTGTACACTTTAGGCCAGAAATGGCACAGATGTGTTATTTGTCAGAGATATGACAGTTATTCCATACTAGTGACCCGCCCCGGCTGCGCACGGGTACTATACCTACATAAAAACCTTCCTCTTTAATTACTCTACCTAATCCGTGGCGTAGTTTTAAAGATTTAAGCGTACAAGGGGACTTCGGGACAGAAAAAGTTACTTTTATACTATGTAGTGATATGCCAAGAACTAGTTTTTCGTTGGGTCTAAGTATGATCCACGCTTACCTTATGGCTGCATATATTCTGTTAAGTTACGCAGTTCCCATTATCTTTTATACATGTTGGGTAACAGACCCTTCCGGGTAACAGAATTATCGACATCGGTTTGCGTGATATTGAGTTATTTGTAGTTTAGGACAATTTATAGTGTAATTTAATATTATGAGAATAAATATCTAAATGTATCTAGTTATTTGTCCATTTGTCATACACATGCTTAATGCAAATTTAAGGCTTATATGGTTTTCTCATAGATGCTGTTATCAGAATTGGATGAAATTTAACCAACCGATAAGCATTAGCTTTCAAATAAAAAAAGAGTCATCAAAATCATTTCACCCAGTCGGAAGTTCTCAGGTAACAAACATAAAAATAACATGCAGTCGAATGGAGAACCTTCTCCTATTTTTGATGTTGGTTATGAAGATTGGGTCTGATGCATTAGAATCCATTTTTAACGAGTTAATAAACCAATACGTGAACATGTCCTATCTCATATACCTGAGTCTGAGTCTAACTTGGTCAAATATTTATGATATCCCTTGTGAGGTCTTCAGAATGACTTTGAAAGTAGCATATCTGATGATGTATTTTGTAATCTGTGATAATGGTCTGAGACACTTGGCTACATGCCTAGGAGGCTTAAAGCCTCTAGCTTTCTAACCAAATTTAGATCTAATGCGCAAATGCTTTTTAATATTTTTTAAGCTTACGCAAATAAACCTGCATGCAGTAGTGTGTCCACTATGATGATGCTGCTGCCCATCATCATACTTCTATCAAGGAATGGTCAGTGGCACTTCAATCACTTAGTCGGCTGTTACGACGCCCTCAGGAAGAGTCGGGGTGGTGACAAATGTATTTTTACTGCCGTCACCACACGGCAACATTTGGAAAACGTCTTCGATA